>CAUYRH010036646.1:0-33280 GCA_963574655.1 Perodicticus potto | reverse complement strand
CCCCGGTGGGGGGGGGGGGCAAGAAGATACTCTAAAAACTTGAGGTCAGTTTAAATCTGACTTAACTAGGCTTAATAAACTCTGATAGAATTGTAAAAATATAATATTATTCCTGTTACATTATTTTTTGTTCAGAGAAATAATGTATATATAAAATATTAATCATTATTGACCAAGAGGAAGATAACAATGAAAATGGCATTCTCTGTATGTATTTCTTATTGATTTGGCACAGTGTTTGAGTAATTGACTAAATTCCATTGGGTGTAGACTATAAGAAAAAATTTTTTAAAGTTTTTACTCTATGGGTGGAAGAGCAAGACTCTGAATTTAACTCTCTTATATGTGAGATTATCAGTTCTGACATTTTTTTCTCAGTAATAGTTCATGGATATATATTATTTTTAATTGTAAACAAATGATCTTGAGCTACTGATTTGAAAATTAAGGAATTACTAGAAAATATATTCCTTTAGCAGTTCTGTGAAAGGCACCTATAAACACCTAATAGTACAATGATCTGAATGGTGTTATTTATGTAATAATTATTTCTATCTAAACGGAAAAAAAATACTGGATAGAAATCACATATACACAATTTCTCTAATATTGTAGTCTGATTTTTATTTATATAGCAGAAAGAATCTACAGCATTGGGCAAACATAGCAAAATGAACACTTATTAAAATATATTTTTAAAAATTTTAGCTAAAACCGAAAATTATATTGTGTTATGGAAGTTTTTGGGTACAAAGAATCCTATATGATTGTGATACTATATGAAGGAAGCTAAAAACTGTGCACTTTTTAAAAAAGGAAAAAACTGTGTTAAAATTGTAATACTCAATATATACTGATAATGTTTGTTATCTTGTATATTGTATTTTGTATCTCTAGTAATACTCAAGTCACGTTTGACTCCTGCAATTACAAGAGATACAATATGCAAGATAGCAACATTATCAGTATATATTGAGTATTACAGTTTTAATATAATTTTCTTCTTCCTTCAAATGTGTGTACGTTTGGGGGCATGCTCCGTATGTGTAATAAATTGAGACTATTAGGATACTGGAATGATTTTGTAAATATTAAACATATCACAGAATATTAAATTCCAAGCAAGATATTGGGCTACCTGACAAAGCCACGAAAATATGCACAATAATGGGCGATCTTTTCCATATCTGAAATTGGAACTGGAACATGAATATATTAGAAAAGCGGTGTATGAATAGTATTTTATTTCTCTGCATTATTTATAAGATCTCAGTGCCTCCTTTACTTGAAAAGTAAAGGAGAAGGTATACAGTGGGGGCTGTGGTTGCAGCTGGAATGTTCATTTACTGAAAGAGAATGTGTCATGACTTGGACGAACACAGTCTTGCCCTTGTGTGAATTATAGTCAGGTGCTGGAAGCAGAGAGCTCAGCAGATGCTCAGATAAGAACATCAGAGGCGGCTGTGAGAGTGCCCAGGGGAGCCTCTACCCAGAAGAGAGGCAGGAAGGCCCCCTGCGAGTTTCCAGAGGGAAGAGGCATCTGTGGTGTTGATGCCCCAGCTAAAGCAGAGTTAGCTTCCATGCCTGGAAGCAACATAGGAGAAAAGCCAGCTGAGAAAGAAAGAACGGGAAGTTTTAGCCCTGTAAAGAAAAACAAAGTGAAACAGAAACACAGTGAAGTTGGATTGCAGAGTTAGGTGAGAGGAGAGAGGTTTTCAGGAGAAGGGTCTCAAGAGTAAGCAGCCCCGGAGTGCTCTTAAATGTCTGAATTCTCTCTTATCTTTAGATATATTTTCCCCTATTTTATAACTGTTTTGTGTTTTTTTCTGAAATGTATATGATGAACTTTAGAAAATAATCATATTTATTTCTTATTATTTATTTTGTATTTTCAAATATTGATTCTAACTGGTGGGAGTTTTTGAGATTTTTATCTTTTTTATCCCATTGTAGCTATTATTATTATTATTTTTTTTTTTGCAAGGAGACTAGTCTTTCCCCATTTGCATATGAAACTGGATAAAAGTTTAAATGCGATAGTTCAGCTTCACCCACAAGAGGCCATGGGGATTGGAAGAAACTATCTTAAAATAGCAGGAATAGAAAAGGTCCACGAGACGTGGCTAATGAGGACGCCTTCTCCCTGCTGTTACCTCAAACTTCAGTCTTCACTTAATCAATAGCAAATACACCTGCCTGTAAATCGCTGTGTTCTTCAGCACAAATAAGCTCTATGCAAAACATTCGTTCTTAGAGACATCACATAGAATTTTTAACATCAAATAGAAATCTTTTTTTTTTTTTTTAAACTTCAGGTTATTGTGAGGGCACAAACAACCAGGTCACAATTTTTGAATTTGTTAGGTAGAGTCCCTCTTGTAGTTGTGTCCTGCCCCCCAAAGGTGTGCCATACACCCCTACCTCGTGCCCTTTCTGTGGGCGGATGCCATTTTTTCGATTTCCAAGAGTTCGTTTTTATTCTTTGCATTTTTATTTCTCATTACATAATCTGTACATTTTTATGTCTTTTGTTTCACTTTTATTAAAGCAATATGTGAACATGGATTTCTAAATTAAGAGAAATGAAAGATCTAAAGCAAAAAAGCAGGATCCCGCAGTGACCTCTTTTTACGATTCTCTGGTCTCCCACTTTTCTCTGCAGCTCTTTCTATTTTTCTATTTTCATATTTCCATATATCTGAATGACATACTTACACTGTTGTCTTTTGATTCTTCAATTTTAAAAGAAACATTGACTTTCTGTTGTGGTAGATGAGCATATCTTTGGCAATGCCGTTCTTTCTTCTTTTATATTCCCATTTTGTCTTGGTGAGGTTATATTAAATTTTAGTTAAATCAATATTGAGTGATTATGTTATTAGGCCTATTCAAATATTGCTCACTGCTGAACAATTGAGTTTGCTGTGATTGTGCTTCTTCATTACTTTCCGGGTTAGCTAATACTTGAATTGTTTTGTAATTTATTCAATTTTCTTCGTGCCCACTGATAATTGGTGGAGGTAGTGGTTTCTTAGGGAAGCCATAACAAAGCATCTCAAACTGGGCAGCTGAAATAACAGAACTTTCTTGTCTCACAGTTATGGGGGGTGTAAGAGCTCCCAGCATCCCTGCTCCCTTTCTGGCCCAATAGGCCCTAGGAGGGTGTAACTGAAACAGAGCCAATCTCTGGATGGATGTAGTGCTCTGGGGCTGGGACCCCAGAACGGTGACAGCTGCAGCATCCAGGGTTCAGAAGCCAGCTGGACCCCCTGCCTTCCCTCTGAGCGTTGCCACTGCACAGTCTGGGCTGCTTTCTGTGTCTGTCTGGGTGCCTCCCAGTGGTGGAGGGGCCCACCCAGAGCTCCAACTGCCAAGTTCATCAGGAAAATGTGGAGCCCTAGATCAGGATGTGTCCTTTGTCCCTTCCCCCTGTGTGGATTCCCACCCTGGGCATCTCCTGTCCTGCCAAGCGGGTCACTCCACCGCTTCATCTTCCCTTGGGGAGCCTCCCATCACCTCTCTGTTGCTGCATAATCTTTTTTTTTCCTAGAATCGATCCAAAGGCGAATTGTCCATTCCCCACTTCAGTCTCCTCTGCAAGAGCAGGGTATGCAAGCTGCTTCTAGTAGGCAGCTTGGCTCCTCCCCCTTCAATTACTCTTTAAAGAGCTTATCTGCATTTTATCCATTTTAATCTCCTCATTGTGTCTAGAGTGATTGTTTTAAAATTTATGTGCTTATCACACATCCCTACATAAAAGTGTTCGATGACTCCCTGTAGCTTGTAGAATAAAATTTTAAGTCTTTAACATGCTTACGAGTAAGGTGACTGTGCAAACTGCATTGCCTGCAGCACCCTCCCCCTTTATATTCGTTATTCTAGTGGCATAATTGTGAGCGGCATCCCTTTCACTCACAAGTGTACAAAATTTGGGCAATACATTTTATGGTCACTCTCTCAGGCTCTTCGTTATCTGCCTTCCCCCTCCGGCTTCAGCCTCATTCTGAGCCTCTCCCACTCCCATCCTCTGCTCACTCCTTGTTATGCCCCCCTCCTCACCACAGCATTTGCACACGCTGTTTCCTATGCCCGAGGCTGGTTTCCCTTATTCTTTAGATCAGAAACCGATTAAGAATTCTCTGGTCGTACAAAATGTTTAAATTCCATTATCATACAATGTATCTTTCATTTGCAATGCTCATCACCATAGTCATTTTGGATTATTTGATTATTTTGTTAACATCTGCTTTCCCTAGTAGAAATTACTATATAAGCGCCACGACAGTGCAAAATAAATAAATTTGTTAGTTTCGATTCTTAGTATAAAACAATGAACAAAATTAGAATTTCCCCCATCATGCACAGCTTAATTTCCTTAATCAATGACTGCAGTCACGTTACTGTACAATCACTGAACTTCCTTGCCCATTTCTTCCTTTATAGTTCATATAGATGTGGCAAAATCTCGTCCTTGGAGAGAACAAATACTAATGACCAGGAGGCCTTATTTGCCATGAGATAATATAAGATTAATACTTTTTATCCCACAGCTCCATCGCCTTTTATCCACTCTGACTTGAAAATTGCCCATGTACCCCATAAATCTATATAAATAAAAAAATCACTGATCATTTTCCTCTTCGTAATTCCAGCAGTGATTCTTTATCTTGGTCTTATATCCGGAGTAATTAAAGGAAATGATCTGTCTCTCCTGTTTGAAACTTGTTCTTCACTTGTAGTCTGAGACATGACATCAGCCTGGTCTTCTCTTCTCACATATTCTCCTTCTTTTCAGTTTCCTTTGCTGGTTCCTCCTAATTCCTCCAACTTGCTAATACTTGAGAGCCCAGAGCTCAGTCCTCAGACCTCTATCATCTCTATCTATATCAAGTTCCTCAGTAATTTTCCTTGGTCATATGGCTTCTGGTACTATCTGTGCTCCAATGACCCTCCAATTTGTATTTCCATATAGAGGTTCTTAGCTGAACTTTACAATTCCATATCAAAAAACACACACAGCATCTTCCCTGAAAGTGTAGGGGCATCTCAAAATTAGCACATCCAAAATGAAACTTCTTTTCCCCTAAGCCTGTACTTTGTTTCAATATTTGTTAAACCCAGCCTTGCACTTTGTTCCTGCCAAAACATTTTTCACCCACTTTTTCCCTAGTTACTACTCATTCAAGCTACAAATCTTGGCGACCCAGATTTCAAAACGTACGCAGAATCTAAACCAGCAGTTCTCAATCTGTGGGTCGCGACCCCATTGTAACAATGAAAGTACATCCTGCATATCAGATATTTACTTTACGATTCAGAATAGTAGCAAAATTACATTTATGAAGTAGCAATGAAACTAATTTTATGGTTGGGGGTCACCACAACATGAGGAACTATAGTAAAGGGTCACGGCTTTAGGAAGGTTGAGAACCTCGGATCTAAACACTTTACCTCCTTTCACCACTGGTACATTGCGTAAGCCACTATCATCTCCGAACACAAGTTTTGTAATAGCTTCGGAAGGAGTCTTGTGGTTCTGTCTTGTCTTTCTGCATATTCTTCACACAGAATCTAGACTGAGCCTTTAAAAAACACGTCATATCGTGTCACTCTTTTGCTTAAAATCCTCATAAATTTTCTTTTTACTCAAAAAAAAAAGCTAAAGTCCCCAGAATGCCCTACAAGGCTCCATAAAATGTGCCCTTCCTTTTCCCTTTATGACGAAGCCCTTCATTACTCTTTTGCTCGATCTGCCCTGGACCCACTGGCCTCCAGATATTTCTGAACACGCTGAAGTCCTCATAGCCTGTGTTTTGCTGACCGGAATGTTTTGCTTCTTTTAATAAAATCACTTGTACCCTTTGCTCTTCATGTCTTTACTCCAATATCAACTATGAATAAGAAATGTATTTAATCATTCGTTTAGAAAAAGGCATTCCTGACCCCCTCCCTCATTTTATGTTTCGTCAAAGCAGTCATTACAATTTTCATATTGTATGTTCAACTTTTGTGTTTACTGTCAGCTCCTTTCCACCGTGAAATTAAGGTTTTGTTTCTCCCTTTTTATTTTCCTTTCACTGCCATGTTGCTGAAATTTAGAAAAATTCTTGGTTCATGGTAGAAATCAGCATACTTACTGAAAGAAAGAAAGAATGAATAATTAATTAACTAAACTAACACAGAGACTCAGGTCCACTGACTGGTATGGCTAGTTTAATTGATCCCAGTCTATTTTCTGTGGCTGCTGTAGATTTTCCAAACCCCAGGCGTGTATTTTCAGGCCATTGGAAAGTCAGGTGACTAGGTGGCTGAAGGCACAGAGTAAGGCTGTGTACTTAAACATTGCAGCTCTTGTCCCCAAAGGAGAACTGAAAACTAGGATAAAATGAGAGGCAAAACCAGGAGGGCACTAATGTGGAATAGACTTGCATAGTAGTTCATAAGTGATAAATGGTTAAACTCATTATATAAATGGCAAATTAATTACTTGCACTGTAGACATAGAATGGGGTGTTATTTTATGGCATTATTGGAGAGATTTACCCGGATGTCAGTGTGTGATTTTAAACCAAGCATTCTCTGACAGTGACACAGGAGTTCACTGACACAGATAAAGTTATGTGCCAGGACCCAGGGGGCATAAGGAGGTGGCAGGATTAATAAGTGGACTAGATTTAGGCTGCTTGAAATGCTGTCCCCAAACAGTGCAAAGTGCTGAGCTGGGGGCCTTTTGTGCCGTTTGAGTCCACGTTTAATATACAACAGCTGACGGCCAAAACTGCAGATCTGAGAGAGCAGCCTTGCTAAAGTTAATCCAGAAAGGTTTAGTTTGAGGAATTTATAACGCCTGTTAGCATAGTTTGTGGCAGTATCATGGCTTTAGAAGGAAAGCATTCTACTCGGACTGGATGCAAGCCGCAAGCAGAACTTACGACGCTGTGTAAGTGTCCATCTACATTCTCTTCTCCACGCAGACCCTAGAATGACCCTGTAAAGACACGTCATGTCATGTCATTCTTCTGCTTAAAATCCCCATAACCTCTCTCTCTCGAAAAAAAAGCTAAAGTTCCCAGAATGGCCTATATTTAGGTAGGCATTTGAAGAGTTTGATTATCAGTGTGTATTTAGAGATTGCCTACATATCTGAGTTACATACGCCATACACACACACTGGGATTAGAAAGAAAGACAGAAAGCACAAACTGGAATGCATGGGGGGCCAGAGTATCACAGATATGTCACATGTTGCAGAAAGAAGTTACTTCTTCCTGCGTTTTGAAAAAAAGATCCCTTTATAGCCAGGTGTTCTGGCAGGCACCTGTAGTCCCAGCTACTTGGGAGGCTGAGGCAAGAGAATTGCCTAAGCTCAGGAGTTGCCGTGAGCTGTGATGCTACAGCACTCTACAAAGGGCGATAAAGTGAGACCCTGTCTCTTTAAAAAACAAACAAAAAAAACCCTTTAAACAATATATATAGAGAGAAGGTAGATTGATATACAAATTGTTGTAGGGACACCAGTTAAGAGGTTATTGCATTTGTTTGCATGGAAGATATAAAGCTTGAGTTAATATATAGATGCAGCCATGAGAGGTATTTAAAAGTAGAACTGATCCCAGTTGTTACTGGTTTCCTTTGGTGTGGGTAGACAGAGGGAGCGTTCCTGAGGGCAGGCTTCTGATTTAAGCCGTTGAATCAATGGTGGGGCCACACACCAAGGAGAGGAGCTGACGAGGGCAGCTGTGTGTGTGTGATTATAAATTCAAAATTAGAAATTTTGAATCTGCATCTAAAATGTCTGTGAGAAAGCCCATGAGAACTGGCAAACACGAAGCTGGATATATAGATTCGAGATTCTGAGGCATCATTTAGACTTTAAATTTGAAAGTCTTCTGTTTACAGATGGTAGGCAGGAGAGGCAATGAGATTTTTTTATTTTAAAAAGCCATTAGAAAGTCCTAAGAAAATGGCCCACTACCTAGTACCTAGAATTGGAGTAAACATTCTTCTCTGTAAAGGGCCAGAGAGAGAATATTTCACACATTGTAGGCCACGTGCTCTCTGTCACAACCTTACATTTTGCCTGAGACAATATATAAAAGAGAGAGCATGGCTGTGTTCCAGTAAAACTTGATTTAAACTTTGGGGGAGCAAACTGGATTTGACTTATGAGCCATCGTTTGCTGATCCAAGAAATAGGATCCTGAATCTAAGTATCAGGTAAAGGAAAATGAGGTAAAGATGTTGGATGAGGGACAACAAATCAGTTAAGAGTTGTTTCAGAGAAACCAATGGAAGACAGAAGTCTAAAACCAAATAAATAAATAAATAAATAGTTTTATGAATTAAAAAATCCAATTGGACTTTGCTGCTTAGTGGCCATTGATCACCTTGTGAAAAGGTGTTTTGAAGCTAAAGTGGGAAGTGAACAATTACAATGGATTTTAGAAAGAGCAGGGGAGAGAAATGGGCACCATACCTACAGATAACTTTCCAAGAGAATTAGATTTGAAGAGGACGAGATGAGATTGCTGAAAGTGGATGTGAAGTGGATATAACGTAGGCAGAAACCTGACTAAGGCAAAGGTTGTATATGGTGACATCTTCGTGCATCCTGGTTTCATTCAGTGCTAATTCATTAGCACTTCTTTTGATTCAGAAACCTGGATAAACTTGGTTTGTAGTCTTTGAGAATGTAAGGTCGCCCCGTAACTTTGAAGAATAGCCTGTGGTCAGTATGCTGATGTCCTCTGCCTCTGTCCTGCTGTCCACCAACCTGGAAGAAATAAACAGCTGCTTCACTGTTTTCTGCAAAAAATTCCTCCCACCAATAATTTCGTGATTTCTCAAAATAACTACTTTCCATGACCTCCCTTTATTTAGCCTTTGTCTCTTCATATCTTCCCTGGTTCTCTGGGGAAACAAACCCACTTTCCAACTGTATTAAGATGAGCGCTTTTTGATAACTTTTCCCACAAATGTGAGTTTTTCTTCCTAAGAGAGAGGCTATAGAAACTATCAAGAATATAAAAATGTATTTATCTCAATACGTTTGTGTACATTGTTCTCTAGAAAGAATTGAAAACAAGATTTGTAAAGGACTTTCTCTCTGACCTTATTTAAAAGGCTGTCCAAATTCCTGCTTAAACTGATCTTCCAAAAATATATACATTAAAGACCACCATAAGTGCATTCTAACTTTAAGGACTGGTGACTAGAGTTTTATTTTAAAGTGTTAAATGCATGTTTTAGAAAAATTAATGCTGATGAGGCCAAACTCAAAATCATCTTTGTTTACAGGTAATCTGAAGCCACTTTAAATCTCATTGATATTGTTTTCAAAACTTTAACCATATAATAATTATCTTTAGAATTTCATTTTTTTAGAAGATTGTAGATGCTATATTGTTGCCAAGGCTTTGTATAGGATGAATAAGAATTGGCTATGCCATGTAAGTTAGGACTAATGTAGATACAGATTTCAGTGCTAGAATCAGAATTACGAGAGTAAGGTTAATTATATGTTATTAGTAAAAGCAATAGATACAAAAGAAAAACTAACTTTTTATTATCTCAACTGTTTTTGAGGAAAAAAGGATCAATAACTCAAGGATATCTTCTCTGGCAATATTTGGAAAGTATTGGGTATCTACTCATCAAAGATGAAATAATAGAAGACCAGTTGTATCAGAATCATGAATATTCTCTAGTCAATTTAATTGTATTTGAGAGATTATATATTCAATCAATAGTTAGTTCCATAACGGAATAATGGAATAATAATAGAAATTGGAGGTGAGGTTGAGGGAATGCCTAAAAGCCTAAGAAAACAGACAAACAACCGCCAGGTTTCTTACCAGGCATCTAAGTGAAAATGAATTTTAGAGCACATTAAACTCATCTGCTGGGCTATCAAAAATCCTGATACCCACAATGCACCCAAATCAATTAAATCAGAATATCTGGGAATGAGACCCAAGTATAGGATGTTCTTAAAGTTTCCATATAATTACTTTATGAGGCTAAGCTTATGAATCAAATTTAGACACTGAGGAAAAAATATTGATGTAGGCATCAGTGAGAAAGGAATTTAATATTGTGTCCAGTATCTGCACATTTGAATGACTTTTATGTTTTCCTTTTTAGATAAAAATCACTCTTTAAAGAATATTGGCCTAGTTCTGGCAAATGAAATCAACAAAATTTATTGGAATTATTTGTCCAAGAAAGATCTGATGTGTTGTGCTGAGCAATCAACATCTAAACTGGGTCAGAGCAGAAAGCTCTAAGAATAAGAGGAGTGAGTAAATAAATAAAAAAGTTGGAGGTCATTGTGTCTAACTGTACCTAGATGTTTATATTCCTTTAAATTTTGCTCTAATTTAGAATATCTATTAGATAACTTTGGAGTACTAATTACTATTTTTATTTAGCGGTTCATATAAAATGTTAAAATATTTAAATTAAAAGGCATGCCGATAACTTTGACTTTAAATTAACATCATCTGTTCAAAACTTTCTCCTTAAATCAAAGAGGTTATAACCCAAAATTGTCAAATTGTCCTATTCCAGTGGTTTATGGTTCACACAAATCAGAATGACACAGATTGTTAAAATGGGGATTCACGATCCCTGACTCAGACACACAGACTCATGATCTATAAGTAAGAGACTTTGTAGCTTATATGTTTCCGCAGGCCTCCCAAGAAATGGTGATGCGCTCTAAGTTTAAATCATTGCTTTACTTTCCTCTAATGTAAAACTCCAGATGCATTTTCAACACTACGATTAAATGTTTATCTGCCACAGTAAGCCAGAAGAGGGCAGCAGAAAGCCGGAATTTATGGGAAGGAGGGGAAGACTTGAGGGATCTTGGAAATCATCTAGAATTTGAGGGAAGAGTCATGGAGGAGAGTAGATGGGTGTTTGTAATTGCAACTAAGAAGCAAATCTTTTGGTCCATTCTGGTAGGTAATTAAAACGAGCTTAAAGAGGTGGGAAGAGTTAATTGAAAACTAAATGTCAAAGTGAAATCCAGTCAACTGGAAACCATAGCTAAGAAATAGGTTTTTAGGCCACGTTATGCCCATGATGGAGAAGACAGAGGCACTGGGGAAAAGTGCTAGAAACAGAGACTATCTGAACCCAAAAAGCATGACAAGCTCGGGGAGATGATTGTGAAATCAAAAATCTATTTATGTATTAACTGAATTCTTTAAGAAAAAATGATGTTCTCTATTGAATTTAAGGAGACATGATCTGAGTTCTAACTTAAACACTGATAACACTGAATAAACAACAAAATCTTAAAATGCAGATGTGCAAAATTCTCATAAGAGTTGAAAATTATTTACCTTTGTTTAATCTAAAATAGGTTTTTTAGAGATTCCCAGAATCTTAACAACTATTTCCTTAATCCTGTTTTCCCGCTCATTGTTTTTTTTGGTTTTGGTTTTGTGTAACTGGTGCCTCTAGCTAACAATTTGAACTTCCCTTTCTTTATCTTTTATATTTACATTTTTACTTTTCTTTTATCTCATGAAAGGAGCTTCCCTATTTTATTGACCTCTGTGCATAAGCGAAAACTTCTTTCTTGGGGATTAAGTACCAATTGTCTAGACACCTATAATAGTAACTTCTCTTGCTAGAATATGTTCATGAAATTTGTCGGTGCTGAAATATTCTCCTGGCAATAATAATTCAATGGAAGTTACTGGCAAATTAATTCTTATTAGAAGGAAAATAAGTTCTCTACATTACCCGCTAAACCTTTTATCAGTAAGTAATTGTTTCAGTTATTTCTTCTGCCAAAGAACAGTGACTGGCCAAGTTTTTGCTTCAGCAACTTATCTGTGATGATTTCTGCTTTCTTGTTTTTATCACCATACTTAATATTAGACATAGTCTATAGATTCTTTAGATACATGTTGTTTATTATTCTATTATTCCCCATGCTTAGTTCCTTTAAACCAGTGAAAAACAGTTTAACCAAATATATTGTCGAATATGTAAGGACAAGTGTGAATATCTGTATACATTCGGAGAGTTGAATGACTGATAAAGGACTTTTAATTACAAATACCACAAAGGATAGCTAACTGAATGACCTAGTTTTTCAGGGATAAGATAAAGTCAAAAGATAATAATATCTATTTTCAGATATGGCTTAAAGAGAAAAAGAATGTTGTTTCTTGATTAAAAGAGAGACTGTTTTGTACAGTAGCTGACAATAACCCTTAATTGGGAAGCTTTTAAATTGTAGATATTCTGCTCTGAGAGTAGTTAGGGAAGAAAATACAAACCAATTTTTTTTCCAGAAAGCATTAGTAGCTAATGAGCCTCAAATTGAAAGAAAAGTCATTTAAGTGAAATATTTATATATAGTCTCAGAAAAATAATTTGTATGAAAAGAAAACCTATTCCAAAATGTGAAATAGTTGAGACATTCTTACTAAATGTCCCTCCCATATAAATACATGTGTGTATGGGTGCATATGGGTGTGTATGTATGTATATGTGTATAAATGGACGCCTTAAAAGAAAAAAATTAAAATGCACTTTCCTTATTTGATTGAATAATTCTAAATAAACAATTTAGACTAATATAGGGCAGTAAACTGTTTCAAGTGAAAAGTTAAAATGTCTTCCAAAACTTTGATAGTATAGACACACAAAATCAAGGACACGTGATGGAGAGAAGATTGATGAGCTGACATTCAATACCTTTTCAATGTATTTTCATTACACTGAAAGCTTAGGGAACCAACCACCAAACAAAATTCAGAGAGTTACATAGAATTAGCCACATTCTGCTCCTTAAAAAAGGTGTTAAAGGTAAAAATGTAATAATCATTCCCAAATGTAACAATACTGCTACTTAGAATGATGATATTTGTAATCTGTGGACCTTATCACTATCAGCACTAAACTTGTACCAAACAGGCTAATATACCTACTTATGAAATTGATCTACTTGTGAATTGTCTGAAAGGAGAAAAAGCTTATACACATCAGGTACAAAAACGTTAAATAGAATATCTTGTGGTCTTAAAGAATTCAAAAAAGCTGTCCTCAAGAAGCTCAATCAGGCCAGGTGCAGTGGCTCACACCTGTAATTCCAGCACTCTGGGAGGCCGAGGCAGGTGGATTGCCTCAGCTCAGGAGTTCTAGCCTGAGCAAGAGCGAAACCCGTCTCTAAAAACTGACGGGCATTGTAGCGGGCGTCTGTAGTCCCGGCAACTTGGGAGGCTGAGGAGAGAGGACAAAGGTGACAAAGTGAGTCTTAGAAAAAGAAAAAATTAAAAGAAAAGAAGCTCAATGAATTTCAAGACAACACAGTAGGAATAGGGAAGCCTATCAGAGAAATTTAGCAATGAGCTTGAAAATAATCATGGAGGGGGGAAAAGGCTGAAATTAAGAATTGGCTGAGCAGAAGAATTAGTGAGCTTGAAAACAGGCCTTTTGAAAATACACAGGAATGAGAGAAAGAAAAAATGAAATAATCCCACAAGATCTGGAAAATAGACTCAAAAGAGCAAATGTAAGCATCCTTGGCCTTAAAGAAGAGGTGGAGAGACAAATTGAGGTAGAAAGTCTATTCAAAGAAATATTAGTGGAGTATTTTCCAAACATGTTGCTGCCACCCAGCCCCCCCCATCAATGACACAGAGGCAGCACCGCAGACGGAATGATTGATGGCTGAAGCTCGCTCAGGCATTACAGCAAATTTATTTCTTCCAACAAGGCTTATATAGGCACATAACTTAATCAAAAAGCACATGACTTAATCTTATTACTTAATCAATAAACATATGACTAAAACCTGACCCCAGGCCTTTTACTGCCTGGTACTTATAGGTCTGTGGATAAATTGGACTAACTGATAACCACTTATTATGTAAAACTATCCTTATCAGCTAAGGTTTAACAGGCTTAACTGATAACTACTTTACCAAGGTTATCCTTATGCTAAGTAATAATCCTTTAACCTACCATTTGGAGGTAGTTAATCTCTTAAGGGAGTAGCCTGGAAAATCCCACCGGGACTTTTCCTTTCTGACTCACAAAAGACTTTAAACTTGCCTTCACAAAATGGAAGACTGATTGACCTTACAAGGTCACAGATGACTGTGCCCCTACAAAACATAAAGAAGGATTTCAATATTCTGGTATAAGAGGTCCTACAACGCCAAGTGGATTTAACTCAAACCAGGCTTCCTCAAATCTCTGTCCTCAGCAGGTGTTCAGCTAATACAGCTGTACTTGGTTGAGGTGGGAGGTCCCTCAACCTTCCTTACTGATTCCTTTCCATTAGTTTCTGATTTCTCACAAAGGGAGGTTTTCATTGATTGTTGGTGAATCAGTATGTTTGTGAAGGTCCAGGGCATCCTACTCTGATCTTACTCTTGTGATGATTCTTATGTTAAATTTCTTTTTTTTGAAATCAGAGATAATGTGATATAATTCATCTATCACTGCATGCCCATTTATACACACATGCGTAGAGATATGTGTGTGTGTGTGTGTGTGTGTGTGTGAAGGTTAAATATCTAAGATTACAATGGAAATAACTAAAAAGATCATGAGGAAGGAAATATCTTTAGATTTTACATCTGATTTAGCATTTCCCCAATTTTTTTCAGGTTGTAATGTATTGTCTAAAAGTTTCTAAAAACATAAACACTTCAAACATATTAAGTGTTTAAGAGATAATGTTTTTGTTTTGATTCTCTGGGCCTGGTCTTAAGTCAACACAGTAGTTGATTCTGCAACAAGTGAACCCAGAAAAGTTTGGTTTCTCTTTTCCCTTCTCCGGTGGATGCTTCTGACATAAATTAGTCACCTCACGTTTATGCGTCACTGCTCACTGACATCTTTCTGTGACAGGAAAATTTTAAAAAATCACCTTAGAACAAAAGCCAAGCTGTGAGATACCAGATGGGAAGTAAGATTTTTAAATACACTATTTCTTTTCAGATTTAGCATATGGTTATCTCATAAAATGCTACAGATAAATACTCAGACATTTAAATGTTGACAGGTCAGTCAGAGACAGAGACAACTTTAAATAATTGAATTATCAAATTATATCAAATATTTCTTATTAAATGTTCCCTATTCACATTGTTATCATATAAAAAGATTATATGTTAATATGCCCTAATTTTTGTTGATTAAATGATCAAATGTTCTCTACTCACATTGTTATCACATAATAATATTATAATGTTAATATTCCCTAATTTTTGTTGATTAAATGATTGAATAGTCCATTTTTTGCAATTTTAAATGCTTTTTGATCTGTTTATACTCTTACTACCACAATTTAAAGTGTATTGCATCATAATCATCTCTTTAATCTTTAGAAATTTGATTAATTTGAAAAGAAAATGTTTAAAATTGTATGCCCTATACACAAGATATCCATTTTTATCACATAAACTTTGACCTAAAAATTACCACTCCATTTGCATAATTTAAATCATGGGACTATTAGGAGAACATAAAGTCTGAGATTGGAAGCTTCAATGTAAATCTTGAGAAGTAACCTATGGTCCTCACCTGTGTTCTTGCTGATTGATTTAATATAATTAAACTGATGTTGCCAAAAGTTGGTCACATTTTAACCACATTGACATCATTCCATTTTGTACAAGGAAATAGTTATTTCCCCCTCTTCTTCCCTGACCTGACTTTGTGCATAACTATATTAAAATAAAGCATTTTATTCTAAATCTTGTCATACTCAAAGCAACTGTCAAAAGAAATAATGCAATTTTAATAGTCCATTTTTTTCTAACCTAATCAATTCATGAAAGATAATCTTCTTATAGTTCAATCATCAAGATCTGAAAGGCAGATGATTAAAATGATCTAAAAGTATTTCTGAGCCATCTGGAAGTGTGCAGATTGAAAGGGACATAAAGATGAAAGAAATGCCTTACAGACATTTTGATTTGAGAAAGGGAAGGGGGATAGTTCTGGATGAATTAGGAGAATGAAGAAGAGCAGGGACAATAGTGGAATGTGTGTGCATTCCAGCAGGGACTCGAAACTGGGCGCGGAGCTAGGATGGAGAACATAGCTTCACATGTGGGTTGCGTATAATTTTAGGAATGGTATGGAACAGTAAGGAGTCTGTTCTTGGTACAAGGATCTTATAATTTTTAAAATACAACATTGAGTTTGTATTGTAGGCTTGCTAAATTTATTTCCCAGAAATAGTAGCTGTACTGAGAGAATTCAATTTCAACAAAAATGAAGATGATAATTCTGATTCAGCTGTTTCATTGACTCCTAGTGGTCATTAGACCTGAAAAGAAGGCTCAGGTACCTCTAGTTGATAAATAAGCCCTTTATTACACAGCACACTGCCAAAACTCAGACTGAGAAGTGGATAGTCAGGTTGAATGACCAGGAATTTAAACAAATCACTTAAAACAAAACGTGTAAAAGCAGCTGATAATAGTAAGGGTGGCTGAGATTTGGAATCCCAAATAGCTGGATTCAAGTCATGTTTTTCCAACATGATCAGCTGCGTGGCCAGTTTTAAATGGCTTCCTCTCTGAAATTCGCCCTCCTTGTAAAATGAGCATAATAACCAGTGCCTTGCAGGCCGGTGAGAGCTAAATGAGAGAAAGCATGGCAAAGTCCTGGGCACAGTGACCAGCGTGTGGAAGATACACATTACATTTTAGTTATTGTCATTAATTTCAATGTAACAATTTTGGCATCTGGTTTACAGGGCACAGCTTCCAAGTCTAGAAACACAAAGGGATCATGGTTCGGACTTAAGCAAGAATAATCCCTAGACCTCAGTGTATCTACCAACCCATCTTGTCAGGAAACATGCACTAGCCCAAAAGTAAACAGTGATGGAAATTAAAATATGAGATCACGTGAAGCATGGCAAAACCAGGAGCCTCAGAAACGGTGTCATGCCCTGGCGGTGTCGGAGACGGAAGGGGAAGTACAGCAGAATCTAGACAAAGGTTCTGAATACAGGGTAACTCAGGAGCATCAGCCACAGGAGTGAAGGAAGAGTTACGATGTAGTCACAGTAGGACACGGAATGTTCCTGCAGTTATGCAAGTGTGATCTGGGACTCTTGACTAGGACACGATGGGATAAAAAGCTTGATGCCAGCCATGAGTAATCAATAGCTACTGGCAAGTCTTGAAATTGCAGCCATGTAGGTCATTAAATTGTGAGTCAGAATTTTGGAGGGGTTTTATAACTGGTTGACTTATCTCTGCTGAAAATCTCTGAAGTCGTCTTTAGCCTGCTCCAACAATCGTGTGCTGTGGAATGCTGGTCTCCCACCTTCCTGGAACTTCTCTTTTTAAAAATGGGCGGGGTTCATATAGGTAGGTCTGCCTTTTTGTCTTCTTTCAAAAGACCTTTAGAAGAAATATCAAGAGAAAATAATTACTAATATATTATAAAATTTTGTATCCATTTTAAATTACAAAATTGCAAATTATAAAGGACAAACTGCTTTTGTAAACAAATTTAAATGTTGGCTATAAGGGTTTGGGAGAGGGTACCTAATAAAGTAAATGGGGATTGGCAACCCATGTGAATAAATGCAGACGTGATGTCACAGAAGGAAATGTGGAAATAGAAGCCAGCAACCATGATTAAAAAACAGCAAAAGAGCTGGGGTAGTGCCTGTGGCTCAGTGGGTAGGGCATTGACCCCATATACCGAGGGTGGCAGGTTCAAACTCAGCCCCTGCCAAACTGCAACAAAAAGTAGCCAGGACTTGTGGCAGGCACCTGTAGTCCCAGCTACTCAGGAGGCTGAGGCAAAAGAATTGCCTAAGCCCAAGAGCTGGAGGTTGCCGTGAGCTGTGAGAACCCACGGCACTCTACCGAGGGCGATAAAGTGAGACTCTTTCTCTAAAAAACAGAGCTAAATTAAGTTTTTTTTCAATGTTTCTCCTGTTACTGTTTTGCTGTTACTGTTATTGTTCTATTATAAAAACTGACAAAATTTCTAAAATGCAAAGGATCCATATATCTGTCTTTAGTTATGCCAAAGAACAAGGAGAAAGTCTGTTTTGCATCCATGCTTTAAAAAACTTCTGGGAGGGATACCAGAGGAAATGGTAGTTGCCCATCCAGTGGCAAGGCAGCTCCGACCATTTGTACATGTAGTTAAAAAAAGAAGGTCATGTGACCAAATGAGTTGATTTCAAGAAATTCGTAGGATTTCATTCTTTTAATCTTTCTTCCAAACAAGAGATAAAATAAATATAATATTGGTGGAATAAGAAGGTGAGTGCTGGCAAGATGGTCCTCTATGCTGTCATGAAATGCTCAGTAATATCTAATGTTACAAAAGAGAAACATGGTGGTTTCAGAGTTAAGTACAGGTGATACACAATGGCTCAATCTTAGCTTATGTAAGGAAATGTGGCTTCAGTTAGAAAGAAAAAAATAAGTAAATCACTTAAGGCACTAACAAGGAGAGAATTTGATGTGAGTCCGCTTGTACAGACACAAGCCGTGCTGGCTGAGGGTGGCCTGGAAGAAGATCAGTGTGTGAGAGCTGGTAGGGGAACCAGAGCTTAAATGCTGCACCGCGGCTGTGAGACAGGCTTTGAGCCCACTCAAAGTGCAGCTCATACTAAGAAGTTTTCATACATTGAGAACCTTCAAAGACTACTCTCATAGTAAAGGAAGAAAAGTTGAAAATCTTTGTTCACTGCTTCAGATATGTCATAAAATAGATTGTCTTCTTTCAACTTCCTTCAACGCCAGGTTGAAGCTAAATCAGTTGTAAAAAATTAAAAAACGAAAACCTCAAGTTTCTGTCATCTGTAGATACCGAGCCCATGCCTGTATTGCCACGTGGCTCAGGAATCTTGAACTGAGAAATTAAACAGCAACTGGTCCCAGACCTTCGAATCTGCCAGGAACCCAGAACATCCGTTGCAGAACTCCAGAGGAAAGACATTTTCACAGCTAAGATGCGTGTGGTTCCTGAAAAACATGGCCTATGCTGAGCAGACTCTTGAATGAAGAATTATAATCCATAGAATGAAATGGATCATTAACATGAAAAATCACTTGCCCCCCAAAATAAACATCAAGACCACAGACAGGAGGAACTTCTGAGGGACATTGTTAAGAGTGCCCTACAGGACGAGCGCCCACGTGGGATCCAGCCTCAGCTTCCCAAGTTCACGCTGGCTCTGTTCGCTTTCCTTACAAAGGAAGTATGATGACATCTAATGTACTTCCCAGCCTTTACAAAGGATGGGCAGATACAAAGGATCAGATTAGTAACCGGTAGTTCACCAGAACAAAGCACAATGCGGGTGGCCATTTTTGAAGAGCTATATACTTAATTTCTTTCCTACAAGTCTGAGAATTGGCTGTTGCTCATAAGTAAAATCCTAAGTGTTCCATGCTCAAATTTTTCACTGAGAGGACATTTAGTTTGATGTCATCATATTAGACTGATATAGGAATCAGTGTAATGTGGACTGGATAAAATCAGAGCAGCAAGTCAAAGTGATTTTTTTTTTTTTTTTTTTGTAGAGACAGAGACTCATTTTATTGCCCTCGGGAGAGTGCCATGGCGTCACACAGCTCACAGCAACCTCCAACTCCTGGGCTTAGGTTAGTCTCCTGTCTCAGCCTTCCGAGTAGCTGGGACCACAAGCGCCCGCCACAAAGCCCGGCTATTTTTTTGTTGCATTTTGGCTGAGGCTGGGTTTGAACCCACCATCCTTGGCATATGGGGCCAGCGCCCTACTTGATGAGCTACATGCACCGCCCAAAGTGAATTTTTTAAATCATTATTACATAGAAAAAAATTATTTTTTATTTCAAGGTGTTATGGGGGTACCAAGTGAATTTTGCTTCTGGCTGTCTATAGTTTGAACACAAGATGAACAAAAGGGTGTCCTAAATGCTTCAGGCAATAAAGTATTACTGGATTAGGAAACAGAAATATCCTGCTATGCCATTTGAAAGAAAGAAATATGCTTATAGATAGATAGTCATATCTATGCATATAAATAGATAAGAATAATAACAATAAATAGTAATAGTTTATAAGCAATTTACAATCGTAATATATTTTTAACAGAGAATAGTGCAGCAAGTCCTCATTTAATATCTTCGATAGTTTCTGTTTGTTTTTGAGACAGTCTCACTTTGTCACCCTGGTTAAAGTACCCTCACATCATAGCTCACCAACCTCAAACTCTTGGGCTCAAGTAGTTCTCCTGCCTCAGCCACCCAAGTAGTTGGGACTACGGGTGTCCACCACAATGCCCAGCTGTTTTTAGAGACAGGGTCTGGCTTTAGCACCGGCCAGTCTTGAACCCGTGAGCTCAGGCGATCTGCCCATCTGAGCCTCCCAAAGTGCGGGGATTACAGGTTTGAGCCACTGCACCCGGCCCTCTTTGAGAGGTTGTTGAAAACTGCCACTTTATGCAACCTCCACTCAGACCGTGGCCCTGCCTGAAACAGAGAGTTTTTTTCTAAGCCGTTACTACATATAAGAGAACAATGTTGGACCACGTGGTGTTATTTGAGGAACGACCGTCTGTTAAGAAAAAACAAGTCCCTTTGACAAAAGTGGCAATGAGAATTTCTAGAAAAACAGACATTACAATAAATATGCAGAATAGGAGGCATTGTTTCAGAAAATATTAGTTATTTAAAATATCTAAAACAGAGAAATGCGGGGATGAATATGTTCAAGAAAATTAAAAGAAATGAAAGACACAACAAGAAAGACAAAACATATGTCTGATTGGGCAAGCCTGATCCAAGAATGCAGAGAAAGTTTTCTGTACAGATACACTGGAAATTAGGTACAGATAGAGATGGGAATGAATAAGGGAGGGAGGAAGTGGAAAGAGGGAAGGAATGGGATTGTGTGTGTATGGAGAGAGAAAGGCAGTGAGGAAAAGATGTAAACAGCATTATGTATTTAATTTGTTTTTAATTTTATTAAATCATAATTGTGTACATTAGTGCAATCATGGGGCACAATGTGCTAACTTCATAAACAATCTGAAATATTTTCATTGAACTGTTAAACATAGCCTTCATGGCATTTTCTTAATCACTATAGAAAGACTTTAGTATTCTACATTTTAGTAAGTTTCACCGGTACCCTTCTAAGATGCACCATAGGTTTGATCCCACAGCATTATGTGTTTAAATGAAAACAAAATAGATGAAATAAGTGCTTTTCTACCAGTGTATATAAATTATCACAAAAGTTTTCATAAAGATAAGGAAACTTTATACATCTATAATAATGACTGACATTTAATCAGTACTATTAAATGAATCACTCAAAATGCTTATAGGTTAGGTTTCACAAAATCTTCAGAGAACAAAATGTTCTTTCATATAAATATTCTTCCAGAGATTAGAAGAAAATAAATACAACTCTGGAGGGACCATCTTATTCATGACATAGGGGAAATTAGTTCTAGAGTACTACATCTAAAAATCTCTTGAGCTAGTTATAGTTTAGTATTTACCATTTTCTTTGTTTTCAGAGTGATTAAGTTTGTACACATGCATATTATTCAGTATTTTTTTTTTTTTTGCAAAGACAGAGTCTCACTTTTTCGCCCTCGGTAGAGTGCTGTGGCATCATAGCTCACAGCAACCTCCAATTCCTGGTCTTAGGCGATTCTCTTGCCTCAGCCTCCCGAGTAGCTGGGACTACAGGTGCCCACCACAACGCTCAGCTATTTTTCTGTTTTGCAGTTCGGCTGGGGCTGGGTTTGAACCCGTCACTTTTGGCATATGGGGCCGGTGCCCTACTTGATGAGCCACAGGCACCACCCAATTATTCAGTATTCTTAATAAGGTATAGCAGTCTATTATAGTAATAAACAACTTGCTGATATGAATAAATATTAATATTTTCACGAGAAAAGTGTGACCATTTGCACTAAATTTGATGAAGACTTTTATGTGTCTTACTGTTTATTCATACATTGCATTTTGCTAAATTGGCAAATGAAATACTAGAATAAATATAAATTCTATAAACTGAAAGTTCTTCTTTTTAATGCATAGGTTCAATGAAACTTCTAACATACGCAAAAGCAAATACAGACTCCCATTATGTCTCTAGACACACAATGCACATTTATCACACCTGTTTGCAGACATTGGCAAGGAAGCATTATGATTTGTATTTAGTCTGGAGGTGGGCATCTCTTGATGATGATGGAACTCGATATTTCAGGATAAAATTAACACTACAAGAGCTGTTTTAAAAACCTCTGGAAAGACTATTTCATTGTTATCTGGTTCGCTAGTATGGTTTTCTGTCTGCCCAATCCTCCTTTAAGTGAGTAAATGGCTCTGAATCTCTTGTTCATGCATAAATGCAAACTATTTGAGGGGAGCAATTCACGAATGCACATTTCCACTGTACCACTAACGGCTTTTACCGCCTGCATCTACATCATTACCATCTTCTTACGCTCATATTTATTTAGCAACAGTAGAAAAATTTCCTCATACGTACACAGAAACACAACCACTATATCATCGTTGATCATTTTCTATGTCAACTTCTTACCTACTTACACTTCTGTCTAATAAAGTTTTAAAGTCTGATACAGTTTTATTTTCACTTCTCATTAATGAAGTTTCATTTGCAATTTCAATTCCAAACATCATGACAGGAAAAATGTTGCACTAATCATTTGTTCATGTAGTATTTATTATAAATGTATCATACATGAGTATCCTTAAGATTGAATTATTTCAGGAAATAACTATTCCTCATCTTTGTTCACTGCAGGAAGTATGCAAGGCAAAATAAAAGTATTGATAATATAGTTCCAAGATGATTAAAATTTTTATCAAAAAGCTCTATTTAGGGCGATGCTTGTGGCTCAAAGGAGTAGGGTGCTGGCCCCATATGCCGGAGGTGGTGGGTTCAAAACCCAGCCCTGGCCAAAAACTGCAAAAACTGCAAAAACAAACAAACAAACAAAAACTTCTATTTAAGATATAATTTTGGAGTTGAAGTAAATGTTGAAATCTTGGATTTTCATAAAAACCTACGAGAGGGATGAATAAATCAATACTTTTCAGTCTTTGCTTTTAAAAATACAGATATAACTTATAATGGTAAAACTCATTGGTTTTGGTGCACATTTATGCAAGTTTTGACAAGAATTTTGTAGCCATGTAACCAATATCAAAATCTCCCTCTTCCCCAAACTACAAAATCAAATTTGTAGTCCACCCTTCCCTCCATGTCCAGCCCCAGACAACTGTCTGTCCCTGAAGTTTTGCATCTTTTAAAAATGTCATATAAATGTAATCATGTCTTATATGACTTACTGATAATGGCTTCTTTTACTCAGCATAATTACTGAGATTCATCCATGCTGCTGCATAGAAAATAATTTCCTTCTTTTTATTGAGAGTAGAATACTATTGCATGGATGTACCACAATTGTTAATTAATTCACCAGTTGAAAACATTTGGGCTGTTTCTAATTTTTAGAAAATATGAACAAAGTTAATATCCATGTTTGCATTCAGGTGTTGTGAATAAAAACTTTATTTACTTGAATAGTATCAGGAAGTTAGGCTGCTGGGTCGTTTAGTACCAATTTGTTTAACTTTGTATGACTGTGCTAAAACTGTTTTCCAGAGCAACTGCACTATTTGCATTTCTAACGTCGATGTATAAAAATGCCATTTGCTTTACATCTTTACAGACTGTGGGCACTCGGTATAGTATTTCTGTGTGTGTGTGCACGAGTGGGTGTGAGTGTTTCTAAGTCATTCAGTTAGTTTTTGGGGGTGTCCAATGATGGTATCCAATGATGTTTTAGTTTGCTTTTCCCTGAAAGCCTTGATATTGAGCAGCTGTTCCTGTGTTCATTGCCCTCTGTGTATCTTCTCTGTAAACTGTCTTCAAACAATCTGCCCACATTCAATGTGTTTACATGTTTGTAATGTGTTTATTATTTATTATTGAGTTTCACTAAGACTTTGTACATTCTAGATGTAAACCCTTTATCCAGTATGTAACTTCCAAGTATTTTCCTCATAATGTTCTTGTCTTTTTGTTCTCTTGGTTGTGTCTCTAATTTTGGTAAAGTACAGTTCTCTTATTTTTTCTCATATGGCTACGTTTTGGGAGTTGAACTGTGGTATTTTTGCTTTACTGGTGGTCACAGAGATTTTCTCATGTTTTCTTCCAGAAGATCTTTGGGTTTTCTATTGGGGGTTATGATCTATTTTGAGTTAATTTTTACATAGAGAAGTGTGAATTAAAGTTATATTTTTATAAGGATGTTTGTATATGTACCATTTGTCAGACATACTACCTTTAGAATGTAGAATTGGTTTTGAATTTTTTCAGAAGTCAATCGACTGGGAGGTCAGACAATTAAGTTTGAGAACTCATTACTGTATCCTAGGGATTAGGGGTTGGTCCCCTTTGAGATACTCCCCCGGGGAAGCTATGCACCTAGACCACCCTTCAGAGCAATTTTGGAACTCTTTTTCTGGAATAGCTATCAGAGCTGTCATCATACAAGTAAATTTCCAAAGTACATCCCAGACCAAATCAAAGCTTATTTAGAGCTCTACCTTGTTCTACCCTTTTCAACTGTGATTTGGAATGAGTCCTAGGTCTTCCAATTCACTCACCACTTGCTGACTTTCCCAGAGCAACTTCCCACCCACAGTGTTAGGAATGTATGGGTTTACAGATTATCATACGGGTTAAGTACAGGACATCCTATCTTAGTTGGTGTCAGTACATCCTTAGTGTTCACACAGTGGCAGAAGTTACCTAATCTTCTAAAAAAGGCATCACCATCATTAAGAAGTGCATGACTCTACATTGAAATGTTTAGTTTTTAAAATTTCAGTGATCTATGATTTAATTATACATTAGATTAAACACTATTCAATGCCCCAGTCTATTTTTGTCATGTTGACAAGTCAATTGTAAAATTCACAGGGAAATACGAAGGACAAAGAATGCCAAATTAGGTATAAAGAATAAAGAGTCCTTACATTGTCAACTATAGACACTAAAGATACAGCTGTAGTAATAAAGACAGCCTAGTTTTCATTTGAGGATAGACATATGGACAGATAGAATGTAACAGAGAACTCAGAAATAGAGCCAAACATATATGGAAAATTGGTACATGGAGTGGTAAAACAGTACTAGAACAAGGAGAGCATTTTAGCAAAAATGCTGATGCAATTGATGTCCATTTGGGAAAAAAAAGTGAAATTGGATTATTACCTCATTCAAAAATGTGTCTAATCTTATTAAAGAGTTAAAAGTGAAATTAAAAGCTGTTCATTTCTAGAATATTATATAGAAAATTATCTCCAATATCTTATGGTAAAAAATGACATCTGAAAGAAGAGGTAAAGCACTGAACGTAAATAGAAGTAATGATAAAATTAACTACAGTATCAATGTGAACCTTTTAAAGAGACTTCACATAAAGAAGATACTTGTTACATATGTGGTAGACAGGGGACTGCTACCTAGAGTATTTCAAGAATTCCCGCCAATTAACAAGAAAAAGAGAGGGAACCGGGACTAGAAGAAGACCTTCATATGTGAAGAAATATGAAACGCCAATAAACACATGGAAAAGTTTTTAAGACTATTGATCATCAGAAAAATGTAAATTTAAAAGACTATATGTGACCATTACTTATTCTCTAGAATGGTCAAAATTTTAGGGGGATAGATAACTACGGTCAAGGTTGTGGGTACCTACTATGAACTTCATATTCCGCTAATGAGGATGTAAATTGATTCAACCACTCCAGAAAACAGTTTTCACATTATTTAACACATTTTAAGGCACACTACTGTCTGATCCAGCATTTTACCTCTTAAGTAGATATGCAAATCTTCTGTGTGTATTCCTCTAGATATATGAAGAAGAATTTTCTTTTTATTATATTTTATTTATTTATTTTTTATTAAGTCATATACACATAGATCATGAAAACACTTATGCAAATGTGGGGTACAAGGTGTTGATTTTTTAATACAATCTGACGTGCTTACCTCAAACCAATCAACATAGCTTTTGCCTCATTTACTTGATTATTGTGTTAAGACATTTATATTCTACACTTGACAGATTTGACTTGTACCCTTGCAATATGCTCCATAGGTGTGGTCCCATCATTTACTTGTTAGTAATATGTAGACTTGGTAAAAATTTAGGCATATGTTATCATTAAAATGGATAAATAAAATGATATTGTATACTTGTTCAATACAAGAGTTTTAGCAAAGAAAATTAAACAATGTATGATAAAGTATAGCTATGCTTCAGAAACTCAACATTTTTTTTTAAGGAAAAAAAGACAAAAGTCCTATATTACTATGATTTAAAATTAGAGGAAAATAACTCTAGAGGATAAACATCTGCCTAATCTGATATACCTTTTGAGTTTCTATAATGAAGATAATATCTCTTCACAACTATAACAAACATAAATTCAAGTTTATTGAAGGGTGTATGTAACTGATTATGTGACAGAAAACTCCAGAAAACGTTTAGCTCTGTGGACCAGTTAGAATCATAGATTGATCAGAGAAGCAAAGTCAGAAGTAACAGACATGATTCATGGTGTGTGTCATTCAGTATCAGTGGTCAAAATAAATAGGCCAGGTATTTATTTTAAAGTTTCAATTATAGAGAAACAAAATTATTTCTTTATTTAAATCTGATGGAAATTATTTTAGTTACTGAAAAACAGATATTAATATTACTTTCATTCAAATGATGAGAATATGAATATTATTTGCTTCATAGTAAAACTTTAAATATTTGAAAAATAGTATAAAGTATTAATTCCATAAAATTCTAGTATTGTGAGTTATACATACTCTAGGAAAGCATGTTCCTTTAAATGTATGTATTTGGGATACAAAGTCTCATTCTGTTGCCCTGGGTAGAGTGCTGTGGCATCATAGCTCACAGCAACCTCAAACTCTCTGGCTCAAGAGATCCTCTTGCCTCAGCCTCCTGAGTAGCTGGAGTTCAGGTGCCCACCACAACACCCTGCTAGTTTTTCTGTTTTTAGTAGATGTGGATCTCACTTTTCCTCAGGCTGGTCTCCAACTCCTGAGCTCAGGTGAGCCATCTGCCTCTGCCTCCCAGAGTGCTGGGATTACAGGTTACCAAACCAGGTCTCTTTATATTAAAAAAGGTAATCCAATTTCAATTACTATTCCTTTGTTTTAGTGTTCTTTTCTTGATACATTCCTTTTTTACACTGTTACAGTATTTTCCATCTTTGGAGTGAAGCCAGCAATAAATAACCTGTCAGAATTAATTCTGACGTTGCGTAATAAATGGGCTCTTAACAGAAAGAGCACAGCTGGTTTGTGTGCATCTGTGGTTTCATTTCACGGAAATGATACATAATTATGAGGAAATAGGTGAGAAGGACATGTTTGTTTTTAAAATGAACTGCTAACAATCAAGTCTGGTTGAAGAAGCAGGATATACACATTTTCAGTACCTGTTATATTTATTTTTAAGAATTTTAAAAATAAGCTTTGTTCTCTAATAACTTTCTTTTAATATACAAAAGAAGGCTAAAAAGTAACATCTTATTGAGCAATTCAAGGTAGAAGTCTTAACTTTTCAAGTATCATGTAGAAGTCTAAAGCTAAAATTTTCTTTCCCAAATAAATATTTTTCTTTTACATTCATATGACCTTAGGAGAAAACTTCCATTTTTTCTTTTTATTTAATTTTTTATTTTCTATTTTTAAATTTTTATTTTTTATTTTTATTTTTTAGACACAGTCTCTCTTTGTTACCCCAGGCTAATGTGCCTTGGCCTCATAGCTCATAGCAGCCTCAAACTCCTGAGGTCAAGTGATCCTTCCTTCCTCAGCCTCCCGAGTTGCTGGGACTGCAGGTGCGTGCCATAACACCCTGCTAGTTTTCCTATTCTAGTAGAGACGGTATCTCTCTCTTGCTCAGGCTGGTTTTGAACTGAGCTCCAGGGATCCTCCTACCTCAACCTCCAAGAGTGCTTGGATTACAGGCGTACCTAGCCTCTTTTCTTTCTTCTTTTCCTCCTTTCTCTCACCAAATAATTTCCTTAAATAATATCAAGCACTTTATCTATGGCTATGTAAACTTGGAATGCATTTTTAGTTCATACATATGGGCAGAAATTCATTTAGATTTTAATCATTTTAAAACGTATATATAAAAACATTTAAAAAATGTGTCTCTACTATGCAAACTAGCTGGTTGTAACCTTGCCTCCTTCAACTCTCATCTTCCTATGGATAAGTGTTTTTTTATTTATGACAATGTATATAGGACTGTTAACACTATTTTGACAAGAGGCTGGAAAAAATATTATAAGTCTGTGTTCTCCAGATAATTATTCTTTGGAAGAATGGTGAACGGTGGAATGATGGTTATGAAAACTATGAATTGATAGCTATATTTTGAACTTACATATTTCTGCAACACTTGACCTATACAAGTTGTTTTTTCTACTTTTGTTGTAATTGTTATAGCCATTTAAAAAAAAAATTCTGCTAGGGGGTGGCGCCTGTGGCTCATCGAGCAGGGCACCAGCCCCATATACCGAAGGTGGTGGATTTAACCCCGGCCTTGGCCGAATTGCAAAACAGAAAAATAGCCAGGTGTTGTGGCGGGCGCCTGAGGTCCCATCTACTCGGGAGGCTGAGGCAAGAGAATCGCCTAAGTCCAGGAGTTGAAGGTTGCTGTGAGCTGTGATGCCACAGCACTCTACCGAGGGTGATAAGGTGAGACTCTGTCTCTACAAAAAAAAAAAAAAACAAAAACTGCTTGTTGAGACAAATTAACAATTCTAACCTGAGTTCTGTGATCAGTTTGGTAATGTCATGTACACCTCAGTGTTTTTCTGATACAGGGGCGCTGAAGAGTTCTCACGCTTTTGCTCTTAAGCATATCCTGTAATAGGTTAGAACATCCCTAAATTCTTTTTGAATGTGAATTCGCTGAGGAAGATATGAGTTAAGAAAAAAACGCAGTGAAAATATTACCACAGACTATGCAACACTGTGTGCGTGTGTGTATTTGTGTATTCTCATAAATTATTTTATTTCCCAGCACAATTGACTCTGCATTAGGCCAAGCTATGTAAAATCATATTCAAAACAACTTAAGAAATAATAACATTGTGGTAATGAGGTAAAGCCTCTTACAGAAACTGTGACACATCTTGCCAAATATAGTGGGGGGTGCTATCACTCATGGGATTGGTGATTTTGAAATAGCTACTTATTAATTGTTGAAAAAAATCATTGTAAATGAAAAAAATAAGATTAACATGCACAATTCAAAATTATTTTTCTGTTCTTCCCATCATATGAATTTTTTCTTTGTTTGTTTTATTTGTTTAAGAGCATCTCATTCTGTCACCCTGGTAGTGTGCCGTGGCATCACAGCTCAACATAACCTCTAACTTTTGGGCTTAAGTGATCCTCCTGCCTCAGCCTCCTGAGTAGCTTGGACTACAGCACCCACTACAATGCTTGGCTACTTTTTCTATTTTTAGTAGAGATAGAGTCTTGCTCTTGCTCAGGTTGGGCTCTAACTGCTGAGTTCAGGCAATCTTATGCACTTCTTTAGAATTTTAAAAAGAATATTCTACATGTTCTTGACAGCAATATTAAAGTATCTAAATCTATTCCAGTACAATAGCCCAATAGTAGATTGTCGTTTTTCTAAATGCCTATTACAGGTTTGAATATTAATGAATTCTGAAACTGAAAAAAAGCACATTTCATCTGCCCTGCGAAGAACTCCAACTAAAGTTCTTAGTTCCTGACAACTGTGACAAAGAGGTTGCTCTGAGCTGCTCATGTGTTCATATTTAATAACTGAACTTTTTATCTTTGCCATCAAAATGGCTGTTTTTCTAAAAGGGGTGTCATTATAAGCTACTGGAATGAATAAAGCTGTCTCTAGTGTGGTGTCGTTAGGGTGCTGTGATGTAAAATCTTTATGTTATGTGCATGAAGAGAACAAATGAGAACCAAGGCACATGCTTTTTAAAATGTTTCAAAAGGCAGGGATATACAGACCAGTATGGCTGCAACATTTCTTATATTTTACAGGATGTATTTTCTCATAGTTGCAACTGCTGTTGGAAGCAGAGCGGCCTCACCAGCAAGCCTAATCTAGGATCAGGTACATAAACAAAGCTTAGAAGAATCTGTTCTTAAATGTCTTTTGCTACCAGTGATGATAGCATCACTCTTTAATTTATTAAAAGAATAGCCTCTTTAATATCACTTGCAGCGAGCATTTTACATCTCCTTCCCATTGGGCCATTTCAATTTGCATAGATTTGAGTGATTGTTAATTTTGAGAGATTAAGCTATTGCTTTTAACTTTCAATTCACATAAATCACTTTTATGGCTAAATGTTGAAAAGGACAAATGTCATAAATTCTTGGAAAAAGGCAGAAGTATCTGATTTCTGTTCTTGTAAGTTGCCTTTCAACAAGATATCAGTAATGGAGGCAGGCACTTTAAGAACAAAGAAATCACTGTTTCAGTGATTCTAAAACACACACACACACATATGTGTATAGAAGAAAGACTCTTAAAGTTCGTATTACAATGGAAAAATGTTGATAATAACTTATTAGCAGAGGAAATTAGGAGAATTAATAATATTTTAAAGGGAAGATTATAGGAATAACAATAATGTTAGCTGACATTTATTAAGCAGATATTAGATGCCAAGAGCTGTGTGAGGTATCTGATATGAATTATTCCTAATATTAATAGGAATCATGCAAGATGAGTAGATTCAGCTCCGTTTTGCAATTAAGAAAATTTAAACCCAGAAAATTTAAATAATTTAACCAAGGGGCCTACCAAAGTTCATTTCAAACTCCCGTCAACTTTGTCAAAAGCCCATGTTACCGTTGCATAATCTCAGGAGATGGCTGCCGGGCGAGGTGGCTCACACCTGTAACCCCAGCACTCTGGGTGGTGGAGGTGGGTGGATTGCCTCAGCTCAGGAGTTAGATACCAATCTGAGTGAGAGGGAGACCCAGTTTTTACTAAAAATAGAAACACTAGCCGAGCATCGTGGCACATGCCAAAGAGGATTGTTCTAACCCAGGAATTAGAGGTTACCATGAGCTGTGATGATGCCATAAAACTCTCCCCAGGGTGACAGAGTAAGACTCTGTCAAAAAATAAAAAAATAAAAAAAAGAAAGAAAACAACCCAGCAGATGACCTTCAAATGAAGTTAAACAGAATAACCACCTTCTTCCCATATTCTACCTATCTACGTCACCTCAGAGACGTGAGACAAGATTGATACAGGGCAGGTGGCGCCAGGACCTGCCACCTTGGCCCTGGTGATGTTGGTGCAGCGACAGCTGGCGAAGGAAACAGCGGGCTGGAGGATTGGCAAGGGAGCCCCTGCCAGAGGCTCTAGAAGGCAGAGGTGCTGGACAACTGCTGGGGAGACACTGGGCCTGGGTGTCTCCTTCCCCTTGCACTTCTGACCGTAAAGGAACCCTTAGTTCCTTTGCCTAGGTCAATTTCATGTAAGTTTCCTAGACCTCAATTCCATGAATGGATTATGTCCATTCATTAATACATTCATTCACCTCGCCCCAGCGGAAGGGACTCATTCATTAATGCACTCATTCCCCTGCCCCAGAGGAAAGGATTGTAGCCATTCATAAACTGAGTTCTGGCTCCGTGCAGATAAATGTAACAACGGCGGTCAGGCTGCGTGTAACTTTAGAAGACCCACGCCGGCTAAATGTAACAATTGAGTTCCAGCTAAATAACCCAGGGTAACTATATACACCCCTGAGCAGAGAAAGAGCCCAGAGAGAGACAGACAGAGCGAAAGGGCACTTTCTGCCACCTGGGATCTTTCTGCCAGGAGCTTTGGCGTTTTTGTATTTTTTTCCTTTTCCGTAAATGAATCCTGTCTTACCACTAATCTGTGGTCGGTGGATTCATTCTTTGAATCACTGAGACCAAGAACCCTTGAAGACTAAATTCCGGTATCAAGATGAATCAAATCTTTTCCAAGAAACCTTTGGGGTTAAGTCATGCCTTAGCCCTGGTGGTGTTGCTGCAGCTACAGCTGGCAGTGGAACCAGCTGGCGGGGTGGGGGGGCGAGGGGGGTCCTGGGAGACTCCAGTAGCAAGAAGGGCCGCACACCTGCAGGGGAGACCAGTTGCCTTGCTGTCTCCTCCTCCCTGAATTTCTGACTGGTGAATTTCATGTGAGTTTCCAAGGCAGGAGAGTTCATTTGACAGCTGGCTGTAACTGATGAAGACCCACACCCTAAAGTAAACATTGAGTTCTTGCAAAACAACCCCCTGTGACTACATATACCCCTGAGCAGAGAGCCCGGAGACCGGAGAGGGAGCAAGAGAGTTTATTCCCCACCTGGGCTCTCTCTGCCAGGAGCTTTGGTTTTTGTAGTTTTCATATTCTATTAATTCTGTGAATTAATCCTGTCTTATGACTGATTTGTGGTCCTTCCATTCATTTTTCCAATTGCCAAGACCAAGGACCTGAAACTCGGGTATATGGTATCAGGATCTCATCTGGGAGCCTCAGCGTAGGCTGCTAGTTTGAGTCAACCAAAAAACAAGACAAGAAAAGTAGCCCCCATCTCGTCATCTTTTGATTGTTGGTCTTAGAAATCAGATCATGATTTTAAGGGCTGCAAAATGCCAAGACAAGCAGCAAATGGAAATCACGAGTGTGCCATCTCTTGCTTATTTTTGAGAATACTTGTTGGAGGCACCTTTTCCCTAGTTAGTTTTGGGGCCCAGTCCTATTTCAGAGCAAAGGTGTATATTAGCATCTTCTTTAGCTTTATGATTTTTATTCTCAATTTTCTGACTGTTTTCTCTTTGATCTCTTGAAGAATAAAACATGAAAAATACAGCATGAAATGGTGTAGTGGATGTGCATCGTGATGAGACTTGGCAAAAACAGAAGCTCTTGGGGGGTTCTGGAAGATGGCGGCGGCGACGGTTCCGTAGTTCACCACTCTCCAGTCAGCAGGTGAGAGGGAGGGAGTACTGGACCTTTCGCAGAGTGAATTGTCGGAGTGGATGAGCACTTGGCAATGCACAGCGATTTGGTGGATTGTTGTGTTTGAAATATAGTTCATAACGCGGAAACTGCTGTAAACTGTTTCCCCCTGAACGGCGGAGGGGCAGCCGGCCCCTCCCACAGGGAGGACAGCAGGTCGCAACT
>CAUYRH010036642.1:0-13585 GCA_963574655.1 Perodicticus potto | reverse complement strand
GTGTATGGTATTTTGTAACAGCAACCCAAATGGACTACGAAACAATAGGTGAAGTGTTTCCTTGAGTTCTGCGAACTGTTATAACAAATTATTAAACCTGAAGAGGCGATCATAAGAACTCCTGGTTTGTACCCAACCAAGACGGAAGTGTCAGAGGCATAGGACTCACAACTGGCAGCTGAAGTGAAGGCAGTCTTGTTAGACTGAGCCCTTAACCCATACTCTGGGCGTTAAGTGTCTACTGTGGTTTGAACGTTTGACCACTTCAAAACATGTTGAAAATTGATGTGAAATCTAACGATATTGAGAAGTGAGCTCTTTGGGAATTGATTGGGTCATTAACCAACTCAATTAATTTGTAGACTAATCCATCATGGGTTAATGTTCATGGATTTATGGGTCACCATGAGAGTGAGTATGTTAGAAAAGCAGGTTAGTGCTCTCTCCTGAGCCCACTCTCCATGTGATGCCCTACCCCACCACAGGACTCTGCAGAGAGTTCCCACTAGCAAGAAAGTCCTCACCAGTTGGTCTCTTGATGTTGGACTTCCCAGCTTCTGGAACTGTAAGAAATACTTTTCTTTTTTTAGTAAATTATGCATTCTCTGGTACTTAGTTATAGCAACATAAAATAGCCTAAAACAGTTTCCAGAATTGAATTTAATTGTAGGGCACCCAGTTGATGCCCACAGAGAACTGGAGAATTGCTTGGTGTGGAAAACCCACACATTTTGATATGAGAAGTGTTGTAGTTAGCGAAACAATTTTCCTTGAGTGGATGTCCTTGTGTTTAGGGAAACTATTGTATTTTCCTTGATTACTGAATTATACATTTTAAAAGTGTGAGTTTTATAGTTTGTGGATTATATCTTAGTAAAATTGCTGTGTTAAGGAAAAAAAGAGTGGTAGTCTAATAAAAGGGAACCCTTGCACATGAGTAGGGCTTCCTGACAGTGAGCCTCCCTGTCAGGCCATTTTGTGGGGTTACTTTTACAGTCATCTTTTTAGGTTTTTTACTCTTGGGTTGGTGAGATTTTCTGAGGATTTTCTTTCTTTTTTTTTTTTTTTTGAGACAGAGTCTCACTATGTTGCCTTTGGTAGAGTGCTGTGATGTCACAGCTCACAGCAACCGCCAACTCTTGGGCTTAAGCAATTCTTTTGCTTCAGCCTCCCAAGTAGCTGAGACTACAGGCACCCGCCACAATGCCTGGCTATTTTTTTGTTGTTGTTGCAGTTGTTTAGTTGGCCTGGGTCAGGTTTGAACCCGTCACCCTCGGTGTATGTGGCTGGCGCTGTAATCACTGTGCTACAGGCATGGAGCCATTCCGAGGCTTTTCTTAAGCTGCCAACATTAGGGAGAGTCTAGTTGGGGAAGACAGCTGGGTGGGATGGATAGATGGTTTGCAGTCTCAGGTGTTAAGTGTGCATGTTTCTTTTTTCTTTTTTTTTTTTTTTTTGAGACATAGCCTCAAGCTGTCACCCTGAATAGAGTGCTATGGCATCACAGCTCACAGCAACCTCCAATTCCTGGGCTCAAGCGAGTCTCCTGCCTCTGCCTCCCAAGTAGCTGGGACTACAGGTGCCCGCCACAACACCCGGCCATTTTTTGGTTGCAGCCATCATTGTTGTTTGGTGGCCCAGGCTGGATTTGAACCCGCCAGCTCAGGTGTACGTGGCTGGCGCCTTAGCTGCTTGAGCCACAGGCGCCGAGCCAAGTGTACATGTTTCTTTAATCATGTTGCTATAGCTGCATAACAAGTGACCCTGACTGTCTTCTTGTACTCAAGGATGTTGTGGAGACAGATATCTGGGGCCTCAGAAGGAAAGGCTAGAAGACTGGGGAGTGCCCTCAGCATAACATCTGGTGGGAGATGGGGAAGCAGACCCCCAGAGCCTCTGGGTCTAGCCTCTGGTCTCTGGTGGGACCTCTTGGCAAAGGACATCAGGCTGACAGAATAGCTTGAGTGAGATGAGTTTCTTTCCCTTCCAGTGGGAGAGGGGAGGGAGAACTAGAAGACCTCAGAACCCATCTCACCCAACATGCTAACTGACCTGCGGAGAAACTGGGACCCCATGGAGCGTGCCAAGGACTGTTCCCATTGCTCTGTGGTTCTCTGGTTCTAGACTAGAAATCAGGATCAGATGAGCTGCATGGCACCAGTTTAGCTCTGCCACCTCCTAACCCTGTAACCTTGGGTCTATAGATAACGCCTATTTCATAGGATGAAGGGATAAATAAGGGTCCCCACCTTTGTCTTCTCCCTCCCTGACTTAGCCTCCTCCCAGGCTAAGCATTCTGCTCACTAACATCTTTTATTTATTTATTTAGTTTCGTAGAGACAGTCTCACTTTCTCGCCCTCGGTAGAGTGCCGTGGGGTCACACATATCACAGCAACCTCCAACTCCTGGGCTTAGGCGATTCTCTTGCCTGAGCCTCCCGAGTAGCTGGGACTACAGGTGCCCGCCACAATGCCCGGCTAGTTTTTTGTTTTTTTGCAGTTCGGTGAGGCCGGGTTTGAACCCGCCACCTTCGTTGTATGGGGCCGGCGCCCTAATACTTCCAGTCTAGAGGGTTAGTCTGTAGGCCTGTTCCTTTTCTTCCTTTTTATTTAGGAAATTTGCAAACTTTCTGAAAAACTAAGAGCATAGTGCAGTGACCATCCCTAAAACCTTTGCCTGGATTCAGCCAGGAACATTTGGCAACACTTTCTTCTTTCTGTCCCTCCCCTACCTCACCTTCTGTTCTCACTGCACATACATGTATATATACTGTGGTCTGCTTGGGCTGCTAAACAGAATATTATAGACTGCATAGCTTAAGTGACAGAAATTTATTTCTCACATACCTAGAGGTCCAACATTAAGGTGCCCAGACATGATATCTGGTGGGGACTCTTCCCGGTTTGCAGGTGGTCATCTGATTGTGTCCTCACATGGCTAAGAGCAGAGAGAGCTCTCTTGGACCTCTTCTAAAGGGTACTAATCCCATTCATGAGGGCTCTAAACTCCTGACCTAATTACCCCTCAAAGACCCCACCTCCTAATACCATTACTTTGGGGGGAGGATTTCATATGAATTTTGGGAATGGTTACAGATATTTAGACCATACAATATATGTAAGTACATTTGTGTATTTGTATAAACATGTGGATAGATACAGGTCCATTAGTGTGTATATTTGTATATATGTGTATATGTATGTGTGGATGTACTATATATGTATTAAAATTTTTTTGCTTTTAATTTGCTTGCCAAATCCTTTGAATGTGAGTTGCAGGCATCACAGACTTCTCCCCTAAGTCCTTCAGCAGCACACGTTGTCCATGTGATTTCAATATCATGCTACCAAAGAAATTAACATTGACTCAATAAGGCCGTTTAGTGTTTGGTCCATATTCAGACGTCACCAGCTCACCCTGTCTCCTTAGTCTCTGTTACTCTTCCTTTTTTTTTTTTTATATATAGTATTGAGTGTTTTGAAGAGTTCAAGTCACTTGTCTCAAGGACACTGCATTTATCTAATGCGTCCTGATGACTGTAAGGTAGACGTCTTTGGCAGGGACTCCCACCTAGAGGTGTATGTGCCTCCCTTTGTTCACAACAGGAAGCACAGTCTCAGTGGTCACAGTGGTACTGGGTTTCACATACCTCCAACTGTAAGAGAGGACCCTTCCTCCTCTGGAAAGGCTAAGCAATCCATGGGGTAATACTTGCTCCCAGTGGTTTTTACATCTTTTGATGACACTTGGCTGGACAAATTATTACTCTGGGCATTGCAAAGTGTGATTTTTCTTTTTCTTTTTTTTGTTGTAGAGATAGAATCTTACTTTATTGCCCTTGGTAGAGGGCCGTGGCATCACACAGCTCACAGCTTAGGTGACTCTCTTGCCTCAGCCTCCTGAGTAGCTGGGACTACTGGCGCCCACCACAACGCCTGGCTATTTTTTTGTTGGAGTTTGGCTGGGGCTGGGTTTGAACCCACCACCCTTGGTATATGTGACCGGCGCCCTACCCACTGAGCCACAGGTGCCGCCCAAGTGTGATTTTTCTAATCCTGTTATTCCTTCCCTACATATTGACTAGCACTTTCTATGAAGAAGCACTTTCTCCTTTTTTCCATTTCTTAATATCCCTCTCAACTTTGGGTCTTTGTTATAATCCATTCTTGTCATGGTGCTTGGGGTTAGCTTGCTCCTGTGTCCCTTGGGTAGGTCACCACCAGCCTGACACTGGATGCAAACACTCCCCTTCTTCTTTCTTTGCCCATCTATTTCTCCAAGGAATTCTGCTTCTTTTTAGTGGAATATAGTTCAGACACAAAATCTAGGTACTTGTAGAAGCCCTTTTGTTTGGGACAGTTCAACATCCCCCTAACTGCTGACACATATGAACTCACAGATCTGTTATGTATTGAGTTTTTGAGTGAACACAGATGGAAAATGGTGGAGATAGTCAAATTGAAAGTGCTGCACAGGGCCAGCATCTCAGACAGTCCTCACAGACCTGGTCCCTGGTCCATGACACCAGAGCCTTTCAGGATGGCTGCTGGTCCAGGATGCCCGCTGGTCCAGGATGCCCTGGACTCCCATTTCCCTCCTTGGGGGCTGCCTTCACTGTTTAGGGGGGCCTTCTGTTCCCACACACACCAGCAGAGAAGGCTCTTTCTTCTGGGAGATCTGTGTGTATTCCAAGGGCAGCAGCCTGGGATGGTCTGGCCCCTCCGTGTGACACACCCAGTAAGGCCTGGTGCTTATGGGTTGAAGGTCAGTCTGTCTGCCTTCCACATTCACTAGAGTGTGATGATGGCAGGTAGGTCTTTGTGGGCACTGAAGCCCTAGAGAAATGACCTCATGTGGTCACACTGAAGCCCTAGAGGAATGATCTCATGAGGTCACACACCAGTGAGGGTGGCTCTGATAAGTATGGGCCCCTCGTGAGTATGGGCTCCCTAAGTGTTGTCTCCCTGTGAGCATGGCAGGCCAGTACTGCCCTGTTGCCCTCCCTTGTAAGCTATGAGGAGGGCTTTCTCTCCAGGGCAAAGATGAAGGGAAGTGTATGATGTATCCTGGTCTCACCTTCTCTTCAGTCAGCCAGATGGAAGGGGCTGTCTCCCTGACCTTATGTGCTGATCCCAGGTCAGGTCTGGGCCTGGGGCCCCTGAGCTCTCCCAGACATGAGGTGTAGTTGATAGGGCTGAAAGTAGGAACTTGCCCAAAAAGGAACCGTCCCGCCCAGGATGGGTTTTGGACCAGTAGTCCAAAAAGCAACTGCTCATATCCTCACCCTACATGGATATCAGCCAGTTCAGACTGAAGACTCAAGAGTATTCCTATAAACATCACTCCCTTCCCCCTTCCTTTTTCTCCTTACAGACAGCCCACTTGGACCCTCAATTGCAGGAAGCAAAGAGACACCACCCCCATCACTCCACCCCTGTGTAATAGACTAAAAAAACTGGGATGATATGGCTGAATGTAGAAACCCACACAAATAGAACTGTCCCTCCCCTACCAAAGGAATGAGTGTGTGAAAGTCCCACCCAGGATGGAATGAGCGCACCAATCCCTACCCCCCCCCAACCATTATACTCCTACCTTGACTTAACCCACGTGCTGACTTCTTTTTGAAACTCAGCCCACTTGCACCTCAGTGAAATAAAGGCCACGTTACCCACACAGAACCTGGACTCTGCTTCCTTTTGTTTATGTCTCGTAATAACCGCTCATTTTTGGTCCTTGACCTCACAGCAGTGGGCCCCTTTTCCTCTGGTTTGCCGGGGTCTCGGCCTGCCTCCCCTGTCCAGCCTGAGGACACACTGAGATGAACACCACCAGAAGTAAGTACTTCCTTTATCATAGACTTTCTTGGCCTCCAGGGCTGTGGCCTTGTGTCCTCAAGGTTCTCTACTGGACATTGACCGGATTTGAGCCACTTCTCCAAAAAGCTGCCATATACTGCTGCTAGACTGGTGTGTTTTTGAGTACAGCCCATTCTTGTTTCACAAACTTAGTTTTATTTTCTTTACTGTGATCCTTGACTCCCGGTGGAGCCCTGTGGACCCCCAAGCCAGGAGAACAACAGGGGTTCAGGAAGAGTTTTGATTTTTTTTTTTTGTGGTTTTTGGCCAGGGCTGGGTTTGACCCCGCCGCCTCCGGCATATGGGGCCGGCGCCCCACTCCTTGGAGCCACAGGCGCCGCCCGCAGGAAGTGTTTTGAAAAGGGAAATCCCCACAAACATGAAAAAGCAGCCTAGAGTCTGGGAGAATCAAAATCTTTTAGGATATCTTGTGTGGCATATTTGGGTTTTATGTTGCTAAAGGATAATTTTCAGGGCAGTGCCTGTGGCTCAGGGGGTAAGGCGCCGGCCACGTATATGGAGGGTGGTGGGTTCAAACCTTGCCCAAGCCAAACTGCAACAAAAAAATAGCTGGGCGTGTTGCGGGCACCTATAGTCCCAGCTACTCTGGAGGCTGAGGCAAGAGAATTGCCTAAGCCCAGGAGTTGGAGGTTGATGTGAGCTGTGACACCACATCACTCTACCAAGGGTGATAAAGTGAGACTCTGTCTCTTAAAAAAAAAAAGATAATTTTCAAAAAAGGGAAAAGGGGCTTGGCTCCTGTGGCTCAAGTGGCTAAGGCGCCAGCCACATACACCTGAGCTGGCCGGTTCAAATGCAACCCGGGCCTGCCAAACAACAATGACGGCTGCAACCAAAAAATAGCTGAGCATTGTGGCAGGTGCCTGTGGTCCCAGCTACTTGGGAGGCGGGAGGATCGCTTGAGCCCAGGAATTAGAGGTTGCTGTGAGCTGTGATGCCACAGCACTCTACTCAGGGTAACAGCTTCAGGCTCTGCCTCAAAAAAAAAAAAAAAAAAGAAAAAGTCACAGTTCTTTTATAGATAAAAAATGAACAAAGGGGAAGAAATGTAACTCATGAGGGAATAGGCCCAACCCAAAGAGCAGACAGGTGCAGGTTAGGGATGACAAAACCACTATATAAGCAGAGGCAAAGCTGTGTCCCCTCTGCGTGCAGAGAGTGGCTGGCGCCTGAACACAATGGGGACATTGTGTTCCTCACTGCCCAGACCCCTGGTGGAGTTCTCCGTAGCTGCAGGGGCCCAGCTGGGTGCTCAAGTTCTCAGACATTTGCCTTCCCAGAGGACCTGATGGCAGCATCCTGCAGCCCCAAGTGACCAACAAACTGCGCCCCCTGCAGTGTGCAGTGGCTGTGTGTGTGTGTGTGTGGGGGGGCACAGAGCTCAGCACCTCTGCAGGGTGGTGACTCTTTCATGCGACCTGTTGCTGGATCCACACAGAGTGGCTCAGCCCATCCCCAATGCCTGGTCGCAGGGACAGCCCAAGCTGTCATAGCCTCACCCAGCACTGAAAACTTGCACGTGCTGCATATGAGCCCGGTTGGCTGCCTTCAGCAAATTCTACCAAAGACATCAAGTCTACAGCTGTCCCAGCCTCACAGGGCTCACAGTTCCCACCAGCATCTTAGTCCCAGTGCCTGAACAGGACTGGCACATGCATCCCACAGCCCTGCCCCTCTGACCAGGGCATAGAGGCCTGAGAAGGGGCATGACCCCATCTCTGTCTTGTTAGCACCCTGTGGTCACCCTGGGCAGAACCAGAGCAGAGGCTTGAGTCTGTAAGGACACAACAAGTTAAAAATTAGATGGTTAATTCTCCTTGTTGAAAATGGGGAAAATATCCCTCCTTTAGAAATCGTAAGTACTTTATTGCTTTGAAATGTATGTAAATCCCTATGAAGACTAATAGGCCTTTTGTCAGATTTAGGACCCAGAGCTATCTTTCCCAAGAACCTAGGAGCCAACTCTTTGAAATGTAGACCTCTAGACAGACAGCACCCCTGTCTCCTGGCTTCTGTGGGAGGGTGGGAGCCTAACTCCTGAGTGTGTGGCAAAATTACTTCCCAGTTTGTTCCTTCTCTGGATAAAGCCAATTAACAAACCCAGATGGGTTTAGGGTGAACTATTTGTCAAGGGCTTTAGGAGTTCTGTGCCAGGGACTAGGGACTAAGAACAGATAGGTTTTTTTTTCTCTTTTTTTAAGATGGAGTCTCTCTCTGTTGCCAGGCTAGAGTTGCAGGTTGCAGTGGTGTGATTATAGCTTAGAGCAACCTCAGACTCTTGGGCTCAAATGATCCTCCTGTTCCATCCTCCTGAGTTGCTGGGACTACAGGTGTGTGACACCATGACCAACTACTTTTTCTGTTTTTAGCAGAGAGAGGTCTTGCTCTTGCTTTGGCTGGTCTCGAACTCCTGAGCTCAAATGATCCTCCTTCCTCAGCCTCCCAGAGTGCTAGGAGTACAGGCAGAAACCTCTGAGCTGGCCTAGATTAGGTAATTTTTAGTTGGCTTGGTGTTTGTCACCTATGGGCTGTGTGAGCGCCTTTCTGTGTCAGTACAGCTCCATTCTACCCCTGGAGAGTACTGGAGGCCACTGCAGCTGTGGCTCCTAAACCTGCACTAAAGTCCCCTGGAGGTGTGAAAAACCTATACCCAAGTCCCACCCTAGCCCAATTTGCCACTGCAGATGACTCGATATGCAGCCAAGTTTGAAAACGAGCAGTTCCCAAAATGTGGTCCACACCCTGGAATTCTCTGAGTGGCGGAAGTCTTTGGGGTTTATAATGAGCCCTTTTCAGTCTCCCCTGAATTTACGCTCAGGTGACTCCTGGGTGGTCCCTAGATAGCTTCAGATGGGGGCTGTTCACCAGAAGGACCAACCATGTGAATAGAGGGCAAGAATGGCTCTTCCTCATCCTCGGGGAGGAGACAGGGGCTGGAGGTTGAGTGCAATCACTAATGGGCAGTGATCTACTCAGTGAGCTTACATAATGAAACTTGGATGAAAACTGGACATTGAAGCTCTGGGGAGCTTCCTGATGGGTGAACTGTGCTGTGTGTGTGGCACAGCCCCATGCCATGGGGACAGACACTCCTGAATCTCCTCACCCCTCAACTTCATCCTCTGTGTTGCTTCTTCTGGCTGTTCCTGATCTGTACTGTTCTTAATAAAAGAATCCCCATGAAGAAAGTGAAGGCTTCAGTAAGTCCTTCTAGTGACTGAGCCTGAGAGGGTCATGGGAATCCTCAAATTTATGGCCAAGTCAGTCAGAAGTGCAGGAAGCCCCAGGTGGCATCTAAAGTGGGGGCAGTTTTGTGGGACTGAGTCCCTAATTCTGGGATCTGAAGCAAACCCCAGGTCACTAAGGTCAAAACTGGGTGACCTGTAGGATGTCCCACAGTGCTGATGGAGTGGCGTCTGTGCTCACCCGTCCCTTCCTCTTAGTCTCTCTGCTTCCTGCAACCACACGTCTCTCTCCAAGTCATCAAGACTGGCTAAGGCCCACCAACTCTGAGCTACGAGGCCCCTGATTGAGGCTGGCAACACCTCTGAAGGGGGTCAGACCCAGATCTGGCTGGGGCCCCCAGAGCCTGAGGAGAGGCCTCTCTGGGCCCAGAGATGCCCCCAAGAACATGTAATCCCACTGGAGGTCAGCCCCTAGCTGAGTGAGCCTGGCTTGGCATCCCCACCCACCCCAACACACTTAGCACCACCTGGGATTCTGTTTCCAGGAAGCTGCCCTGGCTGCCCCAGAGCTCCCAGGGCCAGGCCTGTGTTTACTTATTTCTCCTGCAGGAAGGAGTCCAGGACAGACGCATAGACAGATAGACATCAAGCCGAGTGGAGTTTTTATTAGCAGCAAGTAGGAGGCATTATGCCTTCCAGGATCTGAGAGAGAAGGTTCTTGCTCAGTGGACTTGGGTTGGTCATGCTGCAAGGGAAGGTCCTCACTGGAGGGGGTCCTCTGCAGGAGACACGGGGGGCTCAGACACAGTGCAGAGCCCAGTCGGAGGGGGGCAGTTCTCATGGGGCTCTTATGCTAGAGCTCTCCAGTGTTTGGAAGAGCTGCTCTCTAAGGCACGTGGCAGAGGCACGGGCTATGCACACAGGGTGAGTAGGACGGCATCCCACCAGTGACAGCTCTGAGCCCTTGGCCAGTGTCTGCCTCCCTGAGCCCCTTTTGCTCACCAGCACACGCTCACAGCGAGTGCCCACAGAGGCCTGCAGCTAGCACACTGGTGAGCAGAGTTGCCTCTGTGCCTGGCCCCACCTGTCACCCGGCCTGCTCTTGCACTGCACCTGCCCTCAGGGCCCCGCTGTAGACCCAATACCCCTGGAGGGGTGTTCAGGGGTCTCCGAGAGGCTTACCTGGGATGGGGTCCAGACACCTCATGGCGCAGCGGCTGAAGCAGCACCTCTTGTTGTCTCTACACTGGCTGTCCACGAAGCACTCACCCTTCTCCTCGCAGGGCTGTGGGAGCAGTGGGGCCTGCACCCGGGGGCAGTGGCCGGCCTTTACGTCAGGTACTGGGGGAGAGCCAGGACCTTTATCACCCAGAGCCCTGTGACACTCACCCACTTTTCAGGGCCTACCTCCTACATCCCTGGCCCAACCAAACCCTGTTTTACAAATGAAGAAGTTGAGTCCAGGGGACTCAACTGACCTCAGGGCAGGACTCCCCACGGCCACTCTGGTTGCCAAGACCACTTGGCCTCATCCACCCGACGGTGTCAGGAAAGCTGGGCTCGTGGGGGTGAGTGTTCAGGGCTGCTGTGAGGGAGAGCTGAAGTGCCCCGCTCAAGAACAGAGCTGGTTCCTCCCTCCCTCCACAGACAGAGCCAGGCTGTGGGCATGTGGGGCCGGGCCGCGTTGGCTTACCGATGATGGGGGTTTTGCAGGAGCGGGTGCCGCAGGCATTGGGGCAGCACTTGGTGTTGCCCTGGCATTCGTCATTAGAGTCGCAGGATTTGCCACAGGGTGCTTCCTCAGAGGGGCTGGCCTCAGGGCACACGGCCTTCCCTGTGCACAAGATGGGCAGGTGGCTGGGGGCACAGGCCTACTGGCCCTGGGCTCCGCAGCAAAAGACATATTGAAGGCCAGGAAGAAATAGGGGGAGCTTGGCCCTCAACAGCCTGCTGTGGCATTTTTAGAAGGCAAGAAAACCAACCAGAAGTGTGACAGGGGTGACAAGAGGATACAAACCAGCTACTAACATAAGGAAACAAGGGCACGGGCCTGCTGTAGGTGGCAGGAAGGTACAACTTTGACCAGAAGTGGCCAGGGTTTGGGGACAACCTCTCTTACCCCATGTTCTGCCTGTCCTGCTCACTCCCAGGCCTGGCCCTTCTCACTGGGGACGGCAGCCTCCATTGGGTAGGGGTAGAGTCTTGCTTTTCTGCTATCCCTGACATCTTCCCCAGCCTGAGCCTCCTCTGTCCCTTTCCACCCTAGAGATCTTGTCCCCATAACCAGACTGCCGGAGTTAGCAGTGCCTTGGGTCCTACTGGGAGTGGAGATCAGTTGTGGGGATCTTCCTAGGTGCCCCCCTGGAGAAAGGAGGGTAGGTTGGATCTACCTGGAAGGATGAAGTCTGGGGCCAGAGCAAGGGCCACCTCCAGGGTGAGCAGGGCCAGGGCTAGGCTGAGGATGCAGCGCATGGCGGCGGCAGCAGGCAGGCACAGCAGACGATGGCCCCAAGTCCTGGGGTGCTTTTCAAGGATGCAAGGAGGAGGAGGAGGGGTGGGGTGGGGCCCAGTCCAGTGTGTCCCCAGCTGGGCTGAGGTGCTTCCTCCTTGGACGCAAGGAGAGGCCAGGCCCAGGCTTGGGGAAATGGCCAAGAGACCTGGGGCAGCCAACACAGTTAGGGTCATGTGTTTAAGTAAAAAAGAAAAAAGTGTCTAGTTAGATTGCCTTTTTCCCTCCATTTTAAAAGTAATACATGTTTATTATGAAAATTAAGAACATTAAGGGCAGAGGAAGGAAGAGATAGGACCTGTCACAGTTGTTTAAAGTGGTTGTGTAGGGAACCTCCTGGACAAAAGAATGGACTTTCTCCAAATTTGTGCAGTCACATAGCAAAATAGGAGGCAGATAGCAAGTGCCAGGGGGCTATCTCCGAGGGTAAATCTCTTTTGGTGCTTTTTCGTAGCTTTCTGGACTTTTCTACAGGAAAAAATGGGCCTTCTTGAGTTTGCAAACTGCACACTCCCTGCAAAGGATGTCGGGCACAAAGGGGAGGGAGGCTCCGCGGTGGGAAGACTGTACAATGCAGACACCAGGAAGCCCTCTTCCCAGAATGGGCCCTCCTGTGCCAAGTAAGTGGGTGCCAGGAAAACATGCCCCCTCTGCTGTGAGGCATTTCCTTGATCCTCTTGCCTGGAGGGCTTGGACAAGGAAGAGCTCTGTGGGGATTGTGGAGCCAAGGCTTCTGCCCTGGGGACCCTGGAGGTGACCATATGCTTACTGAAGGCCAGCACTCAGCTTCTGGTCCAGGCTGCACTCTTGTCCAGTTTGGGTCCCTTGTCGTAGGCCTGGAGACTCTTATTTTGGACTTAGAACCCCTTAGATTTCCCCTGGGGCTCACAGGCTGTGCCACTCCACCCTGGGATGTCCCAGCTCAGAATGTGCTTGTATGTTTCCGCCTCTGTTGCGCACAGTGTGGTGTGGGCCTCTCATGGCCCATGCAGCCCCTCTGCAGAGCTCTGGGCCTCAGTCCTGTGCCCTCCTGGGGCGGCCAGCTGGGGCTCTCAGGGAGTGGGTCTGGAGATGCTGGCCATGGTGACTTGCCACCTCCCATTCCTCTCCACAGCTGGAAGTTTACAAATGCTTCACGTGAGCCATTTCACCTTCCTGGGAAGGAGGACAGACACAGACTGGGGCTTGGAGGATTGAGAGGTGGAGAGGCCAAAGTCGCTCCCTGGCAGGCTCTGGGGCCTTTGTCTCTCTGTCTTCTGTCTTTTCCCACCTACACCAAGAATGGGTTGGGATATAAAGTCTGAGTCCTTCTCGCTTAGATGGGTCTGAGGCCAGAGCTGACCCCGTCAAGGAAGTCAGGTCCCTGATCACAGCCCCACAGTGTGAGTCCCGGGCCTTGGCCCCTGCTTCCTGAGGGTGCGGAGTGGCACTTCCTCCACCAGCAGCTCCCATCTCTGCAGGGTCAGCTATGCAATTTTCAGGGCACCTTGTGCAACGAAGAGAAAAAAGTGCTGGCAAAGGAACTGAAATACAAAGGTTTTTTTTTTCCTTCAGTCTCTCCACTGGTGTTTTTCACAATAAGTAAATAAAAATTAAAATTACATGTCATTAACAATATCATCCATAACCTGTATGTTGTGCAACCAGGTCAAATGCAAACACAAGAGCAGTTCGCTTTTATGCAGAATCCCCCAAATCTCACACTGCATTTCTAGCCCACCTGGGCACACGTGTAACACAGCAGTGAATGTGCTGCACAAAACTAACTCAACTGGTTTCCTTTCATTTATTTTTTTCTCCTTGTTCTTTTTCTTTTTTCCTATTTAGATCCATCTCTTTTTTTTTTTTTTTGAGACAGAGCCTCAAGCTGTCACCCTGGATAGAGTACCGTGGCATCACAGCTCACAGCAACCTCCAATTCCTGGCCTCAAGCGAGTCTCCTGCCTCCGCCTCCCAAGTAGCTGGGACTACAGGCGCCCGCCACAACGCCCAGCCATTTTTTGGTTGCAGC
>CAUYRH010036641.1:0-24040 GCA_963574655.1 Perodicticus potto | reverse complement strand
CATCCTGTAACCCTCTGTCCAGCCGCGCCGATCTTCCTATCTGGCTCAGGGCAGGTGTGGGCTGACTCCAGGTATGCTCAGGACAGGTGTGGGCTGACTCCAGGTGAGCTCGGGGCAGGTGTGGGCCGACTCCAGGTAGGCTCAGGATAGGTGTGGGCTGACTCCAGGTGGGCTGCAGGTCTGCTCTGGACAGGTGTGGGCTGACTCCAGGTGGGCTCAGGGCAGGTGTGGGCTGACTCCAGGTACGCTCAGGGCAGGTGTGGGCTGACTCCAGGTATGCTCAGGACAGGTGTGGGCTGACTCCAGGTGAGCTCAGGGCAGGTGTGGGCCGACTCCAGGTGAACTCAAGGCAGGTGTGGGCTGACTCCAAGTGGGCTGCAGGTGTGCTCGGGGAAGATGTGGGCCAACTCCAGGTGGGCTGCAGGTGCGCTCAGGGCAGGTGTGGGCAGACTCTGGTGGGCTGCAGGTGTGCTCAGGGCAGGTGTGGGAGGCTGTTCTCTGTGTGTCTGACCTACCCTAGGTCTGGCATGCCTGTTGACTCCTCAGGGAGCCTCAGTCTTCACGGGGGAAGGAGGCCTCCTCTCCCTGCCATTGTGCCATTTGGGTCCCTGGAGCTTGGGGCTGGTAATGGCGGCAGTGGGTGTCAGGCTTCTACGGGAAACTCTGCAGGTGTCTTCCCCGGGTGGGAATGAGCTGGCTGGCGGAGCAGACACAGGGGGTTCTTACACTTAGACTGTTTATTCTTGCAGTGGGGGTGGCCTTGCAAGGTTACCAATAATGCTCAGATGGACTCGTACTGTGTCAGCTGAGGACCCCTCTCTCTGTGAAGTCTGATCAGACTCAGATTCTGGGGCTGCCACTGAGGGCTCACAACAGAGTCCAGGCCTGGTAGTCAGAGGGTCCTCAGAGCTCAGCTCTTCCAGTGTTCACAGGGAGCAGAAAGAACGTCCCTCAGAGAAGATCCAACTTCAGCTGTGGATGGGATGCACTTACCCCTGTCCCACGTGTTCTCGAGAGGGGAGGTGTGTTTCTGTGCTGGCTTATAAATTCAGGGACATCTGTCCAAGCAGGGGCTCCCTTAGCTTGGTCTTAGCCTTTCCCCTTTCAGGCAGCAGTGCAAGCCCCCAGACAGGCCGTCAGCTCACTCAGCCTGACAGGGCACCTGAGAAGCCCCAGGCACCCAGGGATGACAGCTTCAGGAGGCTCGGACCTGCATGCGTTAATAAAATGTTAGCCGGGCTTGCTCTGGCTATGAGGGGAGATTAAAGGCTGCTCTGTGCTGATAAACAAACACCCATTTAACACCAGGGCTGCAGCAAGACACCTGGCTGAACTTCCCCACATGGACTTTTTTCAAAACCTCATTAAAACACTGGCAGTTATCGGATAATGTTGCAGACCACAGAACGCCGCACCTTCCCCTTCTCCAGCACATTAATGATGCTGCCTTGATTTGGGTCTCTTTAGAGCCACAAATAAGCTGTAATTTTCCATCTACCCTTGTGGAACGCAGCATCATAATTAGTAAATACCAGTTGGAATATCAAGTCTGACTTAAGGTCATGAAATTCCCCTGCTGCCTAGAAAAATGGTCACGTTTTGTTTCCCGGGCTCACCGCAGCCGCCTCTGGAGTGTACACGCCTCTGTGATTATCCCTTCTGCTCGCAAATGCACTTTGATTTGTCTACCGAAGTGCCTAAGCTTCTCCTTGCAGGGGGCCATCTCTTTTTACAGGGGTGATAATTTCTAGGGATTTCCCAGCGTGACCCTCTGTCCCCTTTTGGGTTCGCTGCTCCTAGTCCTCACTGCCCAGGTATGTCATGGCTTCCCCAGTTCCCAGGACCAGCGCCAGACACACAGGTTGACAGGACAGAGGAGGAGCCCTGAGAGGTCGCTACAGAGTCAGTCCCTTAGAGCTTAGAGACGAAACTTTATTTCTCGATGCCCATGTGTTTATTTTTGCAAGGATTTGTAGGGTCGTATACATAGGACCTGTGGATTTTCCCATGCCTGTGTTTGTTTACAATTTATTTCAGGACTTTATTTGTAGAGAAGTTTTAGTTTCACAGCAAAATGGAATAGAAGGTGCAGAGATTTTCCACGTGCTCCTACCCCGGCAAGCATAGCCCCCATCACTGTCGACAGCCCCGTCGAGAGGTGAGTTTGTCACAGTTGGTAAAACTGTATCACTACACATCCATAGTTGGCCTTGGGGTTCACTCTGGTTTTGTACATTCTGGTTTTGTGGGTTTGGACAAACGGCAGTGGTTTAAAAAACAACAGAGATGTTTCTTCCCTGCAAACAGATGGTCAGTGTCTTCAAAGGAAATGCCCTTCTCCTTGTGGCTCGGTTTCCACCTGTGGCTCCACTGTCTTACCCAGGATTTCCAGGTTGACTGGCAGGGAGAGACCAAGCTGGAGGGCTGGCTGCCCAGGGCACCTTCTCTTTCGGGAAGTTCTTCCTCTTCTGCTGAGGTCAGCTCTAGGACTCGGCGATGTCTGCAGCTCACTTGCGGTCACCTGGAGTCACAAATCTCAGCATCTCAGCCTGGTGCACACGCCCCTGGAAGGAGCTCCCAGCAAGCTAATCAAAAGAATGATGATAATAATAAACTCTGGGCATTAAGGGCAGGCTTTCTGGGACCTCTTCAGCTTAAAGCCCAGTGTCCTAGGACTGTGCTAATATGAAAACACCCTCAGCCTCCAAGTGGAAGAGATGGCACTGCAGTGGTTTCCTCCAATCCATGAGGGTGGGAATGAAAGACCCCACCTTGGGGGGGGGGTTCCACTGAGGACAGTGCTCTGCTGGGCACCAGGGAGGGCTGTGGGAGAGGGCAGAGTCTGGGGGATGCCTGGGCTGATAACTTTTATTTGCTGAAGAAATTTAGCTGGATATCAGCATGTCCGGCGTGAATTTTCAATCTCCAGTGCTCACGGAAGTGTGGATCTTATCTCTCCACGGCTTTGGCACCTTGCTGCATTTCCGCTGTTGTTTGCTCTTATTTCGTAAAGGGGCTGGAAAGGACATTGATATCGTAGATAAGGAGAGGAAAGTGGTGGGTGAGGGGGCAAGGTCAGAGCCGGAGTTCAGGAGCCCTGAGCGCTGAGAAGAGTGTACTGCCCCAAGTGCAACCCGCACACTCCAGAGTGTGCAGAACAAGCATCTGTGCGGAAATTACAGGATGCGTCCTGTGGTCTTCCCGTTTGCATGTGTCTTCCTGCTGGGTACCCGCTCACGGGTCTTTCGGGGACACTCTCGGGGGCAACGCTTGAGCGTCTGAGTCTCTGAATTCTGCACAACATGAATTCGTGCAAAACTGAAACACAAGTCGGAGCCCTGCCAGGGTGGAAAACACGCCCTGTCATGGCTGTTTTAAGAAGAAAAAGAAATGAACGGTCTATCCTTCTTGTTCTAGCCTGACCTTTAGGCCTTCTGGAAATAATTTACTTGTCAAAATCAAAGTAACCCTGGGAATTATTATTCAGTGCTGACCAGCGACTCCTCGTGCAAACAGTAATCAAATCACCTAGAAAAATAAAACTCCCCATGATCCGATTACACTGTTTCTCTTAGATGTGCACGTGGGTAATGGTAATGCCTAATGATCCCAGCAAGGAGGAGCCCCTTTCACATCTGACTGAGATGACCTGCGGGGTAATGGAGTGGGTAGGGCTGCTCCTGGGTGAATTTGAGCAAATTCCAAATAATTTCATAACTCGAATTTGCCAGTCATTCCAGGGGGACACTCACCTGTAGCTTACGTCTCTCTCTGACTTTTGTGAAAACCCAACATGAGCAGCACGGCAGTTGCGGTGGCGCAGAGCTGATGGTACAGGGGCGCTAACTGGCACCACTCCTGTCTGCACGGGGGTCACGCTTCTTTTGGACAATGGCCTTAAGTGGCAATTCTAGGATTTGCTGATTATTAGGAGGAGAGAAAGGAGCTGAGGGGATGGTGATGGCCTCTCCCTGGCTCTGTAACCTTGGAGGTCACTTGGCTTGTTGACATCTTCCTGAGAGATAAAGGGGCCATCTACAGGAACCCTAAATTCTTTCTCTAGCTGCACATTCTTAGTCAATTTTCCAACCACCCGAGATTAGATTTGATGGTGAGATCTATTTGATTTATCTCAAAATGCAATTATATTTCCAGTCAGAATCCATTGAGGCCAAATTCATGTTCCTCTTGGGCTGCAGTAACAGTTTCTCTGGAAGTGTTCAGGTAAAGTAATGACCTCCTTGATTGCAATGTTATAAAATTATACAGGAAGTATCTTCTGGGATAATGCCTGACAGCTATTCATGTTTGAGTCCTGCACTGGCATAGTCTATGATTTAGGATGACCACATGACATGGATTTACGAGTGCATGGAGCCGTGCAGCTCCACGCTCAGCACTGGCCGCTGGTCATGTCCACCCCTGGGAAGAGCTGTCTCAAATGTCTGTGCTCATGGGGACAGAGGCAGGTCCAAGAATCTAACCCTAAGGCATTTAATTCTGTTATAAAACATTCCAGAAGCACAGGCAGGAGCAGCTGAGGTTTGGTTTGCTGGATGACAGGGTAAGCCTACTAGCAAGCCCACTCCCTACAGCTGAACCAGGCAGAGAGCGTGTGTCCTCTAAGCGCCAGGCTTCCTGCCTCGTTCTGCGAGCATGATTCTGTGGACACTTGTACAGCTACCCAGGACAGAGTGTGGCTCGAGAGGGACAAACTCTGCCTGTCTGGGAGGCCCCCAAGGCCCTCACAGAATCGGAGCTTGGCAGCGCAGCAGGGAAGTGCCCTGCTGAAGTGCAGTTGCTGATGAGAGGCAGCGCATGCAGAGTCAGCGAGTGCCCGGAAATTTCTCCTGGGGTCATAGACCACTTGGGACTGGAGTTTGTAAGGTCACCATGTGGATGTCAGTTGCTGGTGTAGCAGAAAAATAAATCCCCAGACAACATTGCCTGTATTTCTCCAATGAAGCTCTTAGCTGAGTCAGTGTGACATAACACCTTATATGGACGGGGAGTTCTAAGACCCAGTTTGAAGGGTCCATGAGAGCAGTGGAGACCCCGCTGTCCACGTCTGTGTGCCCAGAGCAGAGCGGCCCCAAGAACGCAGAGGGGCCCACAGTGCCACTGACTGACTGTCTTCTAGCTTTTGGGGACAGCGGATTTTCCTTGACTGCACAGTGAAAGGGTTGGATTCTGCCAGTATTTCCCAAACTGACTCAGGAGTCACTAACTCAGGACACAACCTTGGTGGATAAACAGCAAGAACAGACTTTCCTTTTGGGAAGGAAGATACTGAAGACAGCATTACATGGATTTATTGGGTCTGTCTGTCAGTATAACATTGATATGTTTCTATTTTCTATAGTAAATTATGCATCAAGTAATCATGAGGCATACGTGTGTCCTTGAAAACAGATGTTTCTCTTCCTTGGTTAATCAGAGTAGCACAAGTTAGAAATCACAGGTTTGGTTCTGGGCCACAACACATCTCTGCTTCCCTGACCCTCGAAGCCTCCGTTGGCTTCTTAGTCACAGCATAAATATGCTTTTTGTCAACGGTAGTGGACAAACAGGGGTCATTTTCTGAGGAGAAAGTATAGCAAGCATGTTACCCACCTAGGGCTAGTGGCTTTGTAATCATTTAAGTTTTTGAGTTATTTACACTCCAGTTCACCAATATGACCTTTTATATTTCCTTTTTACTCTAAGTATAGCAGTTTGGAAGCTAAGTGACCCAGAATAAACTGAAATTAAAATAGATTTATGTCAGGAGAAGCTGACAGTTTGGAGTTTGATAGTCTATAAAAACTTGAAAATTTCTCTCTTTTTATTTGGCCCTTGGGCATAAATTATTGATTGAGCTGACAAACTCAAGCTGATGTACCACAAGGGCATTTCATCAATAATATCGCTTTTGCTCATCGTGTAAGTAACCTCAGGATTAAATAGGGAGGGGAAAGAAATCGCTTAGTGGAGATGCCCACTTTCAAACACCGCAGATGGAAAAGGTGGGTAAGTCCAGTTTGACTCAACTGAGGATTAATTGGACGGCTGTCATGAGAAAAGATGAGTCTTCTTGGCAAGGCTGCGGCTGGTCTTCAGCTGTTACTCCAGATGAACATTCTTCCAGAGATGCTGAGAAAGATTCCTCTAAGTGAGGATCTACCATAGAAGGGGTGTGTCTGGCCCCAGCAGGGACGAACCGGAGGAGGACAGACTGAGCCACTGTGTTTCTCTGCTGCCAATTACTGTGAGAGGCTGGGACTCGGGCTACCGTCTTGATAACACAACACAAAATTTTTTAGAGGATGCAGATTTTATCTCGCCCTGTGTCCTGGATCTGTCTGTAAGTCTCTGATTTCTAGTTAACATTTGTAATAAAAATATGAGACAATAATATTGAAATTAAAATTTAGCTGGAAATGAGCAGATTTGAATCTCCCAAAGCAAAAAAAAAAAAACAGAATCTCCCAGTTAATATGTTAAAGAATATTGTGATACTGCAATTAACTTTTTTCCTATTTAAGTTTATTGTACTAGTTTCATATAAAGTGAGGGTAGTAAATAACTTATATCTTTAACCTATATTTTTATGTTGTTTGGGGGATCAATTTAGCTGATACTGACAGGTGCCACTACAATCTCGAGGTTCCACTTATGAAGTGTGTGTGTGTGTGTGTGTGTTGATTTTATCCCCCCTCCAACAATATTAAGAATTTCAGGCACAATTTGTGAACTTGGAATTTCTCTAACCTGTGAAGAAACATCGGTCCAATCGCGAGGAATGTGTTCTCCCAGCAGCCTTTGGAGAGAGGGGGATCCCTCCCAATTTCATTTCTCCCAGAGTTTACCTGATCTGGGGCTGTCAGACTTGCCAGGGGCGGTGGCTCTGGTTTACTCTGACGACATTCACATCTCAGAGCAAATTAAAAACATTCTATTGAGATCCTGATAGGGAAAAAAACACAAATGTTTTTGATGAATAAGAGGTGATAAATACAAGATGATTTTACAGGTCCCCAATTATGGAAGGTGTGGTTTATAATGTGGCACTCCTTTTGTTTTGTGTAACATAAGAACAATCACCTAGATTTTACTACATGCTCACTATTATCCTTAGTCCTCTTAAAGTATCTTTTTTTTTTTCTGTAGGTGGTTATTTATTTATTTATTTATGTATTTATTTATTTTTTGTAGAGACAGAGTCTCACTTTATCGTTCTCTGTAGAGTGCCGTGGTGTCACACAGCTCACAGCAACCTTCAACTCCTGGGCTTAGGCGATTCTCTTGCCTCAGCCTCCCGAGTAGCTGGGACTGCAGGTGCCCGCCACAATGCCTGAGTATTTTTTTGTTGCAATTTGGCCAGGGCCGGGTTTGACCCGCCACCCTTGGTATATGGGTCGGTGCCCTACCCACTGAGCCACAGGCACCACCCAGGTGATGATTTATGAACATTTAAAAGTGAATATGGGCCGGGAGCAGTGGCTCACACTTGTAATCCTAGCACTCTGGGAGAGGCTGAGGCGGGTGGATTGTCTGAGCTCACAGGTTCCAGACCAGCTTGAGCCACAGTGAGAACTTGCCTCTAAAAATAGTTGGGAATTGTGGTGGGTACCTGTAGTCCCAGCTACTTGGGAGGCTGAGGCAAGAGAATCTCTTGAGCCCGAGAGTTGGAGGTTGCTGTGAGCTGTGATGCCATGGCACTCTACCAATGGTGACAAAGTGAGTCTCTGTCTCAAAAAAAAAAAAAGAAAAAGTGACTATGAAGAGAGAAAGTGATTGAAGCCTTTTCCATGTGTGTTACGTGTGAATGTACAGAACCATAGTGATGGCTTCTACAGTGTGATTTTCCTTTCATTTCATTGTATGAGGATTTTTCATGTTATCAGTAGTACCCAGAAATAACACTTTGAAGGGCACAACAATGTTTCTTCCTATGTCCTATGTACCTGTATTTCTTGACTCTTCCTCTACTCTTGAGAATTTGGATTGTTTTTGTTTTTATCATAAATATACTATAGTAAATGTCCTTGGGTATAAATTTTATATACTACTTTATTATACTACTATTTTTCTCGTAGATGTGCAATCACTTTTTATACATTCATGCTGTTGCCAGTGTAAATTGTTTTGTATATGTTATCGCATTTTCTTGGTTTTATTTTAATTTAGTTTTGCTGTTTCTGCAAGTTTAAATTAATCATAGTAGAAGGTTTGTATACTTAATTTTTGGTAATCTTTCCAACAATCTTGTGAAGTAGGTATTAGTGTCACCACTATGCCAGGGAGAAAGTAAGGCTTAATTGAGTTTCTAAAGCGAATGTAAAGATCAGGGTGGGATGGGGGGTTCAGGACAGTCACACACCAGGATACCTCTTGGGTCATGCGTCATAAACAAGAAGGCTCTATTTGCTCTGATACTAATGATTCTGTGACTTCATATAACATTCCCATGCATATTAAGCACTGTGTTAGTTTGATTTTGAAATCACTCTTACAGTTCTTTGTATACATCAATTAAGAGGCATTGATTTAATTTGAGATGAATCAATAAACAGATCAATTGTGGAAGTTAAAATATTCCCAGTGTGCTTTATGGATATAAAAGCATGACTCTGAAGCTCTATTATAGTACTGTGTAGACTTTAAAGTCCTTCATCAGCAGGACTTCATCAGCAGGACTTCGATTTTTTTTAATTCATTAAAAGATACTTATTTAATTTGAGAATAATGAACAAACTGATCAGTTATGAAAATGAAAACATTCTCAATGTGTTTCATAGATAAGAAATGTAAGCAACGAAAAGCATCAATCTGCATTTTTTCAGTTCTGACAAATTTACATGTTGTGATTAAGGCACAGCAAAGTCTCAGACACAAGCATACAATTTAAAAGGATTTGATCTGTCTCAGTTAGTCCTTTTGAATGAAGTTTAAAGAGGTCAGAAGTTCAAACTTATGTATTTCTCATTAGAGCCTATTCAAAAGATTAAAACAAAAAATCACAGAGAGAATAAACTTCAAAAGAAGCACTGCATTTTCTGGCAGTGCTTCTCTGCCTATTTTCTTGTCGTTTGTGTCAGACAAGGCCCAATGTCCTTCTGTGTCCAGCGCCCTTCTGTGTCCAGCGTCCTTGTGTGTGCAGCGTCCTTCTGTGTCCCATGTCATCCTGTGTCCAGTGCCCTTCTGTGTCCAGCGTCCTTGTGTGTCCAGTGTCCTTCTGTGTCCCATGTCCTCCTCTGTCCAGTGCCCTTCTGTGTCCAGTGCCCTTCTGTGTCCTATGTCATCCTGTGTCCAGTGTCCTTCTGTGTCCAGCGTCCTTCTGTGTCCAGTGCCCTTCTGTGTCCAGTGTCCTTGTGTGTGCAGCGTCCTTGTGTGTCCAGTGTCCTTCTGTGTCCCATGTCATCCTGTGTCCAGTGCCCTTCTGTGTCCAGCATCCTTCTGTGTCCAGTGTCCTTCTGTGTCCAGCATCCTTCTGTGTCCAGCATCCTTCTGTGTCCAGCGCCCTTCTGTGTCCAGCGCCCTTCTGTGTCCAGTGTCCTTCTGTGTCCAGCATCCTTCTGTGTCCAGCGTCCTTCTGTGTCCAGCGCCCTTCTGTGTCCAGCGCCCTTCTGTGTCCAGTGTCCTTCTGTGTCCAGCGCCCTTCTGTGTCCAGCATCCTTCTGTGTCCAGCGCCCTTCTGTGTCCAGTGTCCTTCTGTGTCCAGCATCCTTCTGTGTCCAGCGCCCTTCTGTGTCCAGCGCCCTTCTGTGTCCAGCATCCTTCTGTGTCCAGCGCCCTTCTGAGTCCAGCATCCTTCTGTGTCCAGTGTCCTTCTGTGTCCAGCGCCCTTCTGTGTCCAGCGCCCTTCTGTGTCCAGTGCCCTTCCGTGTCCAGCATCCTGTGTGCTCTGCGCTGCAGAGAAACGTGCTACCACCTGACTCATGGATCCGGAGCACATCAATTCTTTTTTAATAGGAAGACTTTGGAATGGGGAAGCGGGGGTGGTGGCATCCTTTCTACACCCACCCCACCCGTAGAGCTGGGCGCGGAGGAGACTTCTGTGGAACCCACGTCTGGAGTTTTTCATTTCGATAGAACAGGTCTGATGCTACTTCCGGCTTGAGGGCTCCCGGACTCCCGCCGTCTCTACTGACGTCTGAACCACGGTGATCTGAACTCTGGCCGTCAGTTGCTGCTATTGCTGGAGGGGGCAGGCGCATGGGATTTTTCAGTCCACACAGTCTTTCTCCAAAGCAGAGCAGTGTCAGGACCGTCTAAGGCACCTGGTCTCGGCTGAGCCCTCCAGGCGGCCTTGCTCCGCTATAGCGTCCCCCTGCGGCTCCTGCCATGGGCAAGTTCCAGCTGGACACAGCCTCTCAGGGTCAGCTGCCCGCCCTTCACTGGGGACCATGGGGGACTTTTCTGTAATTTGTGGTGTGTTCTTCTGTGTCCTGCAGCTAGAGGGCTTGGAGCAAAATGGATGGCGTGGAGGAAGCCTGCAGAGGCCGGGAGGGGTGGACGCCGGGCAGGGTAACGCTGGTTTATGCTCTTCTGGGCGACGTGCCTGCCGTTCTGGGATTGGACAGCACAGTCTCTAAGTCCTGCCCACTCTAAAGTTCTGTCTTTGAAATCACGTACGACAAGATACCAAAGTTTCTTGTGGCTGCAAAGAGGGAATTGAGCGCCCTCAGCCATCAAGTTGCAGCTTTAAGTGCCCTGCAGGTGGCTGGGGAGGGGCGTGCAGCTCAGTCACCACTGGGCAGAGCCAGCCTGGGTTGGTGGGGCCACATCCCCAGGGTGCTTCTCAGCACCGGGGCCTTGGGCCTTGCGGCACAGCTGTGTCTGACAATGGAGTGCAGAAGTGCTTCCTGCTTCCTGGTGGGTAGGGAAACCTGGATCCAGTTCATGGACCCAGTTCATGGTCCATTCCAGAGGAGTGGTTCTCTGGCTGGGCCATTTCTCTCTCTCTCTCTCTCTCTCTCTCTCTCACACACACACACACACACACACAAACACACACACACACACCCCACACACGGTGCTTTGGCAGCCTGGATCTTCTCATTTGGGGAACTGGAGTTCTTTTCAGTGTGTTCTCAGGCTGTGTGATGCTCTGCCTCCGTCCTGCACCTGGCCTTGGTGGTCCCTGAGCATGTTGAGGGCACACACACAATTCCCCGTGTGGATGACACTGCTGTGCCTCTCCTCTCACGGCTGGTCCTGCCTATTTTTGCTGTGACTGCTCAGAAGGGAGCTGAGGCTAGCTGACCCGGCTCCTTAGGGGAGGGCAGGGTGGCACTGTTCTCCCCCATGCTCAGCCATGCGAAGTCACACTCAATACTGTCAGGAGGATGCAGGAATGAGTGGCCCACCTTCAATGTAGGGTGGCCCGCAGAAGGAACTTTCCACCTTCTGGTTATTTACCAGGTCAAAGATATTGTTTACAGGTCTCGCACCAGACATCCTGACCAGATCCCTTATACTACAGCTTGGCAAGACTTGGTTGAGAGCCCATCGGCATGGTTAAAGACTATCCTACCACTGACTCTTCAAGATAGTCCCCAGACAGTACTTGCCGTCAAAGAAAAATGTCCTCAGCCCAAGGAACCCGCTAAACACACTGCCTCTTTATACCCAGTCCTCCAAGGAGGAACGGACCCAGAAACTCTGTTCCCACCACCCTATCCCCACCCCTTGCTGACTTCTCGTGCCGTTTCGCAGGACAATGAAGCTGCTCCGGGACCGAATGTACCAGTGGGGAGACCCCACACACTCGCCAGAGAACATAGTGAGAACAACCACAAGTTGTTATCCCTAGTTTACGAGAAAAAGTAATAGTTAATAAAGAAAATGATGCTAATTATGCTTTGTCCTTACGCTGCCACCAGTAGGGACAACAAGAAGATTAGAAAAAAATCATCGCCCTCTACAGTACTGGCCCCACCTCTGAAGCCCATGCGTATCCGCCCCAAGACTGGGTGTACATCAAAAGACAGCACCACGAAACCCTCGAGCTGAGGTGGAAGGGACCATACACTGTAATCCTCACCACGCCCACTGCCCTCAAAGTAGACGGCATCGCCTCCTCGATGCACTGCACCCACACCCGGCTGGCAGACCCCTTCGCCATTAAAAAGATTGCACTCGGGAGTGGAAAATCCAAACAGACAGGAGCAACCCCTCAAAACTCAAACTAAAAAAATCCGCATCCTAAAATGTACAAATTTTTGCTCACCCTCTTGTCTGTAGCCAGCCCCACAACTGGCTCACCTCACGCTCCCATGCAGGTCACCTGGAGGCTCATCAGAGCCATGACAGGATGAACCATAAATGACACCCGAGGTGAGCACCCACCAGGGACTTGGTAGCCCTCCCTTAAATTCAACTTTTGTGACTTAGCTTTGGGCACCTGGGACCATGATGATGTCCAAACCCTTCTAGACCCCCCTGGATGCAGCAGTCCACTCAAATGAGCTGTTTTACATAACACCTACTTATATGTTTGCCCAGGAACCGACCGACCCCCAGACCAAGTAAGACAATGTGGGGGGCTGCAAGATTTCTATTGCTCAAGCTGGGACTGTGAGACATCAGGATGGTTTAGCTAGAGTGCCCCAGTCAAGACTGACCTTATTCAAATAGAAAAACCCAAAAAAGTAACTACTAACTGGGGAGATAGGTATGATTTTAATGGTAACAGTCGAAAAGGTCCCTGCATTAGCCAGCGCTGCAACCCTCTACAGTTAAGTTTTACAGAACAAGGCAAGGAAGCTAGTAGGTAAGAAATCGGCAAATCTTAAGGCCTTAAGGTATATCAACCAAAATATGACAAAAGGCTAATTTTCACCCTCCTAAAGTCAGAAGAGCCCCTCCATCAACCCGTAAAATTAGGACAAAACCCAGTGTTATCTCCTCCTGTACCCCAGTCTCAACCGCAACTCCCCATCTGAAACCTTATCCAACTCACCAGCCCAACTCCCAGTGCAAAGCACCCCCCTTCTCCAGCTACCCCTACAGAAAGCCCAGACTCTATTTGGAACTTGATAACTCAGACTTACTTAGTTATGAATTCTTCCAGACCAGATCTCATAGACTCGTGCTGGTTATGCCTAGCAGTTCAGCCTCCATACTATAAACGTATTGCCCTACAAGGATTTCCAATAGTAAGTAATAAAGTCAGTGCCTGTAGATAGCAGCAATGAAGTCCCCGTGTCACCCTCCAAGCCATATCAAGGAAAGGGACATGCATAGGCCACTCAAGTTCCCGACTCCAATGCCTGTGTAACGAAACTATCTCATGGAATGGAACTAGATACCTTATACCTCCTACAAATACTTGGTGGGCATGCTCTACAGGATTAGCCCCATGTATCCACGGCGCAGTGTTTACTTAACCTTACCAAAGATTTCTGTGTCCTAATCCAATTAATACCTCAATTAATGTATTATACAGGAGACAGCATATACCAAAAAAATAGAAAATGCCCACCCGATACTTAAACGGCATCCAATTTCAGCCATCACACTAGCAGTAGTGATGAGCCTAAGAGTCGCAAAGGCAGGCACCAGAATATCTTCACTAATCATAGCAGACAAAAATTATGGAGCTCTCGGAGCTGCAATTAACTTAGATGTAAAAAGAATAGAACTGTCTATTTCTCATCTTCAAGAATCACTTACTTCCCTGTCTGAAGTAGTGCTCCAAAACCGCCAAGGTTTAGACCTATTATTTCTGCAACAAAGTGGTCTTTATGTAGCACTAAAAAAAGAATGCTGTTTTTTATGTAGATCATTCTGGCATAGTAAAAGAGTCCATAGCCTTAGTCAGAGAAAGACTACAATGCTGGTGAAGTAAGCAAGAACAATTCCAAAACTAGTATAAAACCCTATTTAGCTGGTCCCCCTAGTTAACCACTTTAATTTCAGCCCTGGCAAGACCTATACTCCTGCTCTTATTAATATTGACCTTAGGTCCCTGCATTATAAATAGGCTACTCGTTTTCATCAAAAAATGCATAAGTACAGTGCAACTACTAGCCACTACTGGCCCTTAGCTTTAGAAAAAGAGAATTAAACCCCACAAAGACAAGACCAGTTTAACCTTACCTGACCTCTCCCGTCTCGCTCCGCTAATGGCACATTTCTGCTTCTATAATACTGCTTGCTTGCTAGCTCTTATTCCATATTCTGAGCCCAAGATTGAGCTCAGCTTAGTTCCAGCTCAAGGGGGGAATGAAAAGAACAAAAACAACAGCATCTTGCAAAGACCAACACCATCTTAGGAAACTGTTTTCGCAGTTTCAATCCCAAACACAGTTTTGACTGCAAACAAAAAGATAAGTTTCACTTTCTCTGAAATCAGGCAATTCTCCCCTTAGCCTATCCACAGGCTGTCAGCTTATCAAATGGGTGTCACCCTGCAGCCTACCAAGGACGCTAGAGACTAACCCCAACTGTCCCCAGAAGTCTATAAAAAGTTCCCCCTCCCCTAGAACGGGGCCTTCAGCTCCATCTCGCTGCGCCGAGATTCTGGAGGTCCAAGCACGCGTGCTTGAATAAAGCACCTCTTGCTTTTGCATTGGAAGATTGACTTCTTGGTTGTCTCTGGGAACTCAAGACTGGGCATAACAGGAGGATGTCTGTGTTCTGTCTTCTGAAATCACGTGCGAGAAGATATTCAAAGTTTCTTGTGGCTGCAAATAGGGAAGTAAATGTCCACAGAATGTCCACACCTGAGATTCCTTAGGCAAAACTGTCTAAGGAATCTCATGTGTGGACATTCTGTGGACATTTACTATAGAGGGCTATACTTAGGCGGGGAAGTTTTGAATCTGTTTTACTTTTTTAGCCTATGTGTAGGGTGTTCCTATGAGGAAGAGATTGTTGATGCAGGCGAGTTGAGGTGCGTTCCAGCCTAATGTTAATTCAACATCTGGCACAGTCGTGCAGGAGGGGACAGGAACTTTGGGATTGTATTTGGTTTCATGTTCCCCTGAAAGGCTGCCTCACTGTCCTGGGAGCCAATTTGAAAGCTCTGGGAACTCAAGGCTTGTGAAGTCAATGTCTCTGGGTACTGAGAACAGAGCGTGAGGTCCAGGGCTCATGCACTAAAATAACTGGGGATAATTTCTCAGGTATGAAAAGAGTCTGAATCCGCAAATACAGAGCATTGTGTTTTACCAAGTTCTCTGACACAGGGTATATCTTCACATGCTTCTGATGAGGTGAGGGAATTTGTATCCCTCACATATTAAATGTTACTCAATAGGCTGTAAATGAATCTCATACTTAATTTCTGCTTTTAATGTTTCTTTAGTAGGATTCTGAATTCATTTTGCTTTCTCCTGGGGTCTTCCCCGAGACCATGAAAATTGCCTGCTTTCAATTCTCTGATAACCAAATTTCCCCCGTAATGAACTGCCAAGTATCTTCATTAGTACTTCTCATTTCCACTTCTAGTTTGTTCAAAATTAAGCAATAGAATGCTTCTGAGAATGTTCCTTCTGAACTTCTAAATAGAGACATATAGGAATCCAATTCTTATTTCCCTATAGATTATCTGATTACATAGGAACAAATGTCGCCCACTCCCAATTATCCAAGCCTCTGGGAGCAGGGATGATTTGGGGGAAAATGAAATGCACATGGCTCACAAGTTTCCCCCATTTATTTCATTCTTTCCACCCGGCAAGTGTTTGACAAGCTCCACTAACAAGCCGCAGAATTGATGGCCTTAGATTCCAGCTTTTCTCCAGCCTTTCAGGTTGTGCTAATGAGCAAACAATCCACAAATGGGGGGAGGCGGGGAGAGGGGAGATGGCCGAGTAACCCAGGCGGAGGACCATCTCCGGGTAGCTGCGGCTTCCTGGTACATACGCAAGTCGGATTTAAAATCCTTTGGAAAGATTTGCACCAAGAAGGCTGCATTTGGGAGCGGCGTTGGGGTGAAGAGAGAAGCTACTTACTTTAAATTTTTCTTAAAGAAAATCTCTCTCATCGGGCAACCTGCTAATGTCGTGGCATCACTGTGCCTTAAAGCCGCACAGCTTCCTCCTTGTTTTGTTTGGTGGTGAGGTTTGACTGCGTCTGTCATTTAGGTAAAGGTTCAAGGCCTGTGCTTCCACGATAGTTCTGTGTCTCCTCTTTCCCTTCCAAAGTTTGAATCTTAAATATACTTGGTTTTTAAAACTTTCTATTTTCCCTCTTTCCCACAGAAAAGGTGGGGCCTTTTCTGTGAGTCTATTTTAGCCCTGTGCTTACACTTTCATTTATCTTGTTTCAAGTTGAAGTAGGATTTTTCTCTGCTTCGGAGCCTCGCATTCAAAAGTAGTAGCTGGTTCATTGCATTTAAATTCGGATTTCCTTCTTCTACGATTGGTGCTCTCAGTGCTACAATAGAGAGATGAAGGTGTTCATGATTGTCATAAGCCTCAAAGAGGAAGAACGTAAATGCCAAGAAAGAGATGAGGGTGTTGTTGAACTTCGGAATGCAGAAGCCAAAGATGCTTTGTCTTGTTATTACTTTAAACATTTTTTAAACACTTAAAACACTTGCTGGGAGCTCTGCTAAGCTATTTGTATATGTTATCTCATTTAATTTTCACCGTAACCGGTAAGCACATTCCATTTTAATCCCCATTTCATTGATAAAGAAAGGGAAGCTGTGAGAGGCAAGTAACTTGCTCTGAGCCTCCTGGGTAGGACCCCTTGCAATCTGATTCCAGAAAGGGCTATCTCTGCTATTATTATATTCCTTCTCATTCAAATGTCATGAGAAGAATAGAAAGCATGAAGGTGAGACAAGATTTTGGGAACAAAGGCTTAAAATATACTTTTCTATGTGGAGGAGATCTAAGCCTGGTAATGGGCCAGGCGAGAGGGTCAGGATGAAGGCAGTGAGAGACGGAACCTGCTTAAGCAAGATCCTTAGATGGCAATTCAGAAGGCAGAGGAATGAACACCAGAGGTGCAGGGATTAGTCCAACAGGGGTTTTCCTTTCTGAAGGGTGGTCATTAGGGCCTAGAAAATAAGATCATGGGGAAGGGACTAATTTTCTCCTCTATGTGAATGAACACCAGAGGTGCAGGGATTAGTCCAACAGGGGCTGTCCCCAGGTGGCCCCAGGTGCGGAAGAGGCAGAGACATTTGAGGTGGACCAGAAAGGCATTGAGAACACTCCAGCTAAGTCTTTCCCACCTTCCACAGCAGGTCAGAGAGTTGGCAGTGTTTACTTCTGAGAATCTTTCTAATTGGGAAGGGGTGAGGTTTCTGTGATTGTTATAGTTATGAGCCAATTAGTTCTATTTGACTTTTTTAGTATTTTAATATATTACCTTGATAAAAATTTATTTTTATTTTTAAAATTATTTTGCAGTTTTTGGCCAGGGCTGGGTTTGAACCCACCACCTCCGGCATATGGGGCTGGCGCCCTACTCCTCTGAGCCACAGGTGCCGCCTAATAAAAATTTAATTCAAAAGGAAAGAAATACTGTTAACTATGGAGTCATAGAAAAGATGGAGACTTTATATCCTTTGTATTTACCTGGGTGGTGTTGAAGCACATTCTTCTTATTAAAATATCTCGAGAATGGAAAAGCAAGTGTCCAAAGTACTTAATACTAAATCAAAACCAATATATAAACAGCTATATGCCCATGTGGAAGAAAACCCAAGTATATTCTAGTGAGGGGGAGGGGAGAGAAGGAAAGGGGAGGGGAAGGGGGAGAGTGACTGGCCCAATGTGAGGGTGTCCAGCACATCCCTGGGGTAAGGGAGCTCAATTACAACTTGAACTTTACCTAAGAAACAAAATCAATGTAACCTAAACATCTGTACCCTCATATTAATCTGGAAAAAAAGAAATACTGTAATTAGCTTTTGGCTGAAGTGGTGATCATGGAAGCAAATCTTAGAAAGTGACCTATATCAAAGCGTTTATTCCAGAAACTTAAAACTCCGTGTTGTGTTGATTTTCTGATTCTACAGTATAGCGTGCAGGAATCTACAAGGGGCCCATGTAGGAAAATGTACAAGGAAGTTCAAAAGTTAAAGGATAAAGAGTTAAGAAAATTAGGGAGTTTCGAAATCTTCAGGACTTTTTGAGCTGTGATTGAGGGGACACAGTCAGATGAAGCTATAAGCAACAGCCTGGAAAGAGCGAGCTGCTGAGTTACCAGCTGTGGCGGCACGAAGGAGGCAGGCGTTATTAAACAAATGGGTGGGGAGGTGTTTAGATGTGTGGCCTTTCTGTGGTTCCATATGTGGGCATCATTCCCCACTTACTCTTAAACAATAGGTCACAGCAATGGCTCACTCTGCACAGCTCCATCTCTGACACTTTTTTTTTGAGACAGAGTTGCACTGTATCACCCTGGGTAGAGTGCCATGGAGTCACAGCAACCTCAAGCTCTTGGGCTTAAGCGATTCTCTTGCCTCAGCCTCCCAAGTAGCTGGGACTACAGATGCCCACCACAGTGCCTAGATATTGTTTTTCTTGTTGTTGTTGCCGTTTTCATTGTTGTTTAGCAGGCCCGGGCTGGGTTTGAACCTGCCAGCCCCGGTGTATGTGGCCAGTGCCCTAACCACTGAGCTATGGGAGCTGAGCCTGTGACACATTTTTATATGATGGGTACATCCAAATATTTTGTCAGACAGACAAATTTGTTCACCTTTATAATTTCCATAAAGAGCTTTCCTAGATTCTTTTTCAAAGAGCAGTGTTGCTCTTTTTTTTTGTAGAGACAGAGTCTCACTTTATCGCCCTCAGTAGAGTGCCATGGCATCACACAGCTCACAGCAACCTCCAATTCCTGGGCTTAGGTGATTCTCTTGCCTCAGCCTCCTGAGTAGCTGGGACTGCAGGCACCCGCCACAACGCCCAGCTATTTTTTTTTGTTGTTGCAGTTTGGTCAGGGCCGGTGAACCTGCCACCCTCCGTATGTGGGGCTGGTGCCCTACCCACTGAGCAACAGGCTCTACCCAGCAGTGTTGCTCTTATGCTTTCTGTTTATGACCATGTCTGGAGTTTTAGGTTTCAAGCTGCTAATGTGGGCAGAAGCCAATGGAGTTTCCTGGGAATAAAACAGCTTATAACTTAGCAAGGTGTCTCCAAGGTCTTAAGTCAGGCAGAAGTGAATGCGGAAAGACCCTTGGCTGCTGCCTGGTAGAATTCCTAGGCTGATGCCTGGTTTTCCTTTCTGAAGGGTGGTCATTAGGGCCTAGGAAATAAGATAGTGGGGAAGGGACTCATTTTATCCTCTATATGAATGCTCTGTGTAAGCTTCTGGCATCTCTTTCCAGCCTGGCCAGACCCCTGTGCAGGGCCAGACAGAATTGTTTGGCCTTTCCCCCCATAGTTGCTTTCTCACTCAGGCTGTTCCTGCATAACCATAACTACACACAATGATGTCATGCTTCACAGCTGCTGCTTGGCACCTGCCTCTGTCCCTGCCTGGGTATTAAAGGGTGGAGGGCCTCCTACATAGCTCAGCTTGCTGACTGTCACAAGCTGGACAAGGGCGGGCTGTCCATGCTTGCTCCTAGACACCGTGAGCTGAACAAAGACATAGTCTGCCTGCCCTCAGTGCCTGATTCTCTCTAGTCTGACTCAGAACACTTGCATCACACCCTGTATCTCCCAAGTCCCAGCCACTGTGAGCTCTGAAAGGCCTGGATTCAGCTCCCTGGGTCTGACCCACCTGCTATTTCTCCAGTACTGTGCTTCGCTTTGATTCGTTGAGAATTTTTTCAGTATCAAAAGCCTCCTTGGAAGAGTCACCTGGGTCAGTCACACGTGGCTCTTATCAGAAATGCCCTGTCTCAAGTACCTATGGATTTTCCTGTGCTACCCCCTTACAAGAGCAATTCATATTGCTTACATTAATGCTTTCCTTTTAATATTATCTCCCTCAGAAGTTGCAGTGTGGCATAATACCCTACTTGCATATTTATACATAGTCTTTCTCATCTTCCAGTTTATTCTCTGAGGTTGCCTCATAAGTACCAACCACGCTAATAACTCTCTATTACTTAGCTTACTCCCCTACTTATTGGGCACAGTAAATCCTACTTTAATCAGTTATTTTGCTCATTCCCTTTGCAAATGTCCCTTCATTTTTATATTTCCCTTGATGTTGCTTTATTATACATTCCCTAATCCTTATGGATTCTGATTTTGCCACTATTCCAGGTTACACAAAAAGATTGGAATATTTAGAATGAAGTTGATCTAGGTGCAAGGGTTTAGGCCAGCCAGGCATCTGGGCAGCCGATGCAGGTGAAGTCACTGTCTCCAGCCTGGCTGGGACCATCACCAGCAATGCCATCTGCTTTGGGTTCCATTCAGACACCAGATCTGTGGTGCAATAGAGGACTTCTGGGGCAGGACCCCCTGTCAGAGCTGGCACTTATAGTCTATTCATTGCAAGGAAAGACCCTAGGGCTTTCCAGTTTCTACAGTAGTGCCAACTGCAGTCTGGTCACAGTGATACTCAGGAGCAAACTATGGGGCTGTAAAGCTTATATAGACTGAAGTTGCAGAGGGATGCCATCTAAGCCAAGTTTAACAGCATTTTGGGGAAAGGAATATAAGTCATTTTCATAGTCAAAAGTTGTTCACACCCAGGTTACAGAAAGATAGGAAAGGAATCGAATATATTTCTCTGTGTATGATGGTGTGCAGTCCTGCCCTCTGGTCCAGGCTGGCCATCTGTTGGCTTTGTACAGTGTGGGGGCTCATGGATGGGCCTTACTCGTGCTGTCCTGAGGTCCTCCCACCAGTCACCCTGAATGCCCTGAGGACCACCGCAGCAGGCTGCATTTTAAATGACATTATTAAAAACCTGGATAGCTAGTTAATTACTTTTATATTCAGTGTTCACGGTAGACACTCTGGAAGTAAACATCCCCGAGGCAGGCATTTTTTGCACCTGTAAATCAGTTGGATGTCTTTGGAGATTATTAGTTCTATTATGCTGCATTGGAGGTGGGAAGTAATTTGCCTCCTTTGTTGTTTTTCATCCACGTTTATCATCCTCTCCAGGTTGAAGTTATTTATCCAAACAGTGCAAGTAAAGAAGTGGGAGGAAAGGAGATTAAAATAAGAAAGATGTTCCTTGCTCTAAAAACTCACTGCTGAGGGGACGCATTTCAGGAGGAGAAGCCTAGTTGCAGGAAGATTGGGAGGAAGAGGGATTAATTAAAACTCCTGGTGGGGACTGGGAATTTTAAGTGTGTTTGTAAACTACAGGCTTTTAAAAGAAGGGTTATTAGTAGGCAATGGAGCTGAAAGGACAAATGAAAGATTTAACCTGAAATAATTTTTATTTAGACAGACATTGAAATCAAGTGTGCATTCATGGAAGCCACTATGGGAGAGGGTGTGGCTGAAATTTCAGAAATGAATTGAAGCATGTTTTTGAGGTGGTGAACTTGGTGGCTTTAGAGATGGCAAAGGCATTACATGAAATAAAGAGAGGACACTGCCAGTTACAGTGTCTCCTGTTTCCATGTCCTTAGTCGGGGTGAATAACTAATAATAATGTTCTAATGTTATGTGCCTATTGTGTTCTTTTATCATTGACTGGTGTTTCTTTTTTTTATTCTTGCAAAAACTGTTCCAATTTGCTGATAAGACCTTTAAGTGACTTGTGAGGATTGAATGAGGCAATTTTTGTCAAAGCACAGAGCAGTACCAGGCAAAATGTTCTCACCCGCCACAGGGCCATCTGTCCTGCCTGAGTGGTCTCTCAGGAGCAACAACAGCAATCAGACTTTTTAATGTATTTTTTTATTTTTTAAAATCATAGCTGTGTATGTTAATGCAATCATGGGGTACAATGTGCTGGTTTTATATACAATTTGAAATCATCAAACTGGTTAATATAGCCTTCATGGCATTTTCTTAGTTATTGTGCTAAGACATTTATATTCTATGTTTAGTAAGTTTCACCTGTACCCTTCTAAGATGCACTGGAGGTGTGGTCCCACCAATTACCCTCCCTCCACCCATCCTCCCCCCTCCCCTCCCCTCCCTTTCCCCTTTCCCCATATTCTTGAGCTAAAATTGGGTTATATCTTTCATATGAAAGCTATCAATTAGTTTCATCGTAGGGCTGAGTACATTGGATACTTTTTCTTCCATTCTTTTTTTTTTTTTTTTTAAGAAAGTACTTTATTTATTTATTTATTTATTTTTGCAGTTTTTGGCTGGGGCTGGGTTTGAACCTGCCACCTCTGGCATATGGGGCTGGCGCCCTACTGCTTTGAGCCACAGGCGCCGCCCCTCTTCCATTCTTGAGATATTTTGCTAAGAAGAATATGTTCCAGCTCCATCCATGTAAACACGAAAGAGGTAAAGTCTCCATCTTTCTTTAAGGCTGCATAATATTCCATGGTGTACATGTACCACAATTTATTAGTCCATTTGTGGGTCAATGGGAACTTGGGCTTCTTCCATGACTTAGCAATTATGAATTGGGCTGCAATAAACATTTTGGTACAAATATCTTTGTTATGATGTGATTTTTGGTCTTCTCGATATATACCTAGTAGAGGAATTATAGGATTGAATGGCAGGTCTAGTTTTAGATCTCTAAGTATTCTCCAAACATCTTTCCAAAAGGAACGTATTAGTGTTCATTCTCACCAGCAATGTAGAAGTATTTCCATTTCTCCACATCCATGCCAACATCTCTCGTTTTGAGATTTTGTGATGTGGGCTAATCTTACTGGAGTTTGATGATATCTCAAAGTAGTTTTAATTTTCATTTCTCTGATGATTAAGGATGGTGAGCATTTTTTCATGTGTCTGTAGGCCGTGCATCTGTCTTCTTCAGAGAAGTTTCTCTTCAAGTCCTTTGCCCACCCTGAGATGGGATCACTTGTTCTTTTCTTGCTAATACGTTTGAATTCTCTGTGGTTTCTGGTTATTAAACCTTTGTCAGAGACATAATCTACAAATATCTTTTCCCGTTCTGAGGGCTGTCTGCTTGCTTTACTAACTGTGTTCTTGGCTATGTAGAAGCTTTTTAGTTTGATCAGGTCCCAATAGTGTATTTTTGGTGTTGCTTCAATTGCCTGGGGCAGGGTCCTCCTCATAAAATATTTGCCCAGCCCGATTTCTTCAAGAGTTTTCCCTACACTTACTTCTAGTATTTTTATAGTTTCATGTCTTAAGTTTAAATAATTAATCCAGTGAGAGTCTATCTTAGTAAATGGTGAAAGGTGTGGGTCCAGTTTCGGTCTTCTACAGGTTGCCAGCCAGTTCACCCAGCACCATTTGTTAAATAGGGAATATTTTCCCCACTTAATGTTTTTAATTGGCTTGTCAAAGATCAAATAATGGCAAGTAACTGCTTTCATCTCTTGGTTCTCTATTCTGTTCCACACAGCTACCTTTCTGTTTTGTGCCAGTACCATGCTGTTTTGATCACTATTGATTTATAGTATAGTCTGAGGTTTGGTAGCATGATTCCTCCTGCTTTGTTTTATTTCTGAGTAATGTTTTGCTATTCAAAGTTTTTTATGATTCCATATAAAATGAAGTACTATTTTTTCAAGATCTTTAAAGTATGACAATGGAGCTTTAATAGGGATTGCTTTAAAATTGTATATTGCTTTGGGTAGTATGGACATTTTAACAATGTTAATTCTTCACAGCCATGAGCATGGTATGTTTTTCCATTTGTTAACATCTTCAGCTATTTCTTTTCTTAGAGTTTTGTAGTTCTCTTTATAGAGATCTTTCACATCCTTTGTTAGGTAAACTCCCAAATATTTCATCTTCTTCGGCACTACTGTGAATGGAATAGAGACCTTGACTATTTTTTCAGCTTGACTATTATTGGTATATATAAAGGCTACAGATTTATGAGTGTTGATTTTGTAACCTGAGACACTGCTATATTCCTTGATCACTTCTAAGAATTTTGTAGTAGAATCCCTGATGATATACAATCATATCATCTGCAAAGAGTGAAAGTTTGACCTATTCTGACACTATATGGATAATGTTGATTGCCTTTTTCCCCCTGATTGCAATGGCTAAAACTTCTATTACAA
>CAUYRH010036640.1:0-11451 GCA_963574655.1 Perodicticus potto | reverse complement strand
ACAGAGCCTCAAGCTGTCACCCTGGATAGAGTGCTGTGGCATCACAGCTCACAGCAACCTCCAATTCCTGGGCTCAAGCGAGTCTCCTGCCTCCACCTCCCAAGTAGCTGGGACTACAGGCACCTGCCACAACGCCCGGCCATTTTTTGGTTGCAGCTGTCATTGTTGTTTGGCGAGCCCAGGTTGGATTCGAACCCGCCAGCTCAGGTGTACGTGGCTGACGCCTTAGCCTATTGAGCCACAGGTGCCGAGCCTTAACCACTTTATAATAAGCACATCCACGCTTTTGTGCATCTGTCTCCAGAGCTCTTTTGTCTTTTTTTAAAATTTCAGATTAATATGAGGGTATAAACAATTAGGTTACATTTTATGTGTTTGTTGGGTAATGTCCGAGGTATAGTTGAGCCCTTCACCCACGGGCTGTGCCGTATGCATGCCCTCAGAGTTTCTTTGTTTTGAAGACCTTGACAGTTTTGAGGAGTACTGGTCAGGTACTTCGTGGAATGCCCCTCACTGCCCATTAGGTGAGAGCACACTAATCCTCTCTCCTCCCCTCACAGGAATTTAGTTGTGTTTTTCTCTTGTGTGGGTTTGTAGTTTTCTATATATTGGTCTCATGTTAATATTAAGTACTTCGGATACTTGCTTTTCCATTACTTTGATTCTTTACTAAGGAGAATGTTCTTCAACTCCATCCAGGTAAATACAAAAGATGCAAAGCCTCCATCTTTTTTATGGCTGAATAATATTCCATGGTGCACACAGACCGCAGTTTGTTAATCTATTTATGAGTCGATGGGCCCTTGGGTGGATTCCGCATCTTGTAGCTGTGAACCGAGCTGCAGTAAACATTCTGGTGCAAATATCCTTATGGTAAAATGATTTTTTCCCTCCAGGTAGATCCTGGTAATGGGATTGTGGGATCCCATGGAAGGGCTGCTTCTCCATTCTTCTTTCCAAAGAGTCTGTATTAGTTTGTGATCCCACCAACAGTGTAAAAGTCTCCCCTTCTCTCTGCATCCCCGCCAGCATCTGCAGCTTTGGGACTTTCTGATGTGTGCTGTTCTCCCTGTGGGTAGGTGATGTCTCAGGGGGGTTCGGATTTGCATTTCTCTGACGATTAGGGATGATGAGCATTTTTCCATGTGTTTGTTGGCCATTCGTCTGTCTTCTGGCGAGAAGGTTCTGTTAATGTCTCTTGTGCAAAGACAAATGGAGTTGTTCGCTCTTTTCTTGTTGATTACTTCGAGAGAACTCTTTCATCTTCCCAAACTGAAACTCTGACCCTGTTAAACACCCTCTTCCCACTCACCTGCCCCAGCCCTCGTGACCACCATTCAACCTTCTAGGCTCCTCGACTTTTCAGTCATGTGAATAAACTGATGAAATCCTCCTGGAAAACAAGGAGGGTATCTGTGCACAGGAGGCGTACTGGGGCATGTTTTAGGGAACACACCCATGAGGGGCAAGAACAGCAGCCACAGCAGGGGCCTCAGGGTGCTCTGGAGCACTGATACTTTGTTATTATTTTAACTAACGTCCATCTTTTTTTTTTTTTTTTTTTTTTTTTTTTTTGAGACAGAGCCTCAAGCTATAGCCCTGGGTAGCGTGCTGTGTCGTCACAGCTCACAACGACCTCAAACTCTTGGGCTTAAGTGACTCTCTTGTCTCAGCTTCTTGAGTAGCTGGGACTACAGGCGCCTGCCACAACACCTGGCTATTTTTGGGGGGGGGTTGTAGTTCTCATTGTTTGGCAGGCCCGGGCCAGATTCAAACCTGCCAGCTCTGGTGTATATGGCTGGCGCCTTAGCTGCTTGAGCTACAGGCACCACCCCTAAAGTCCATCTTTTATTCTTGTTTCTCCAATTTTACCAAATGTCCTTATTTTAGTCCCAGGATCCCATGCAGGACACCCTAGGATGTGGAGTCATCTTCTAAGGCTCCTCTCTTGGCTGTGAGAGTTTCTCAGACTTTCTTTGTTTTGAAGACCTTGACAGTTTTGAGAAGTACTGGTCAGGTATTTTGTAGAATGCCCCTCACTTGGGGTTTGTCTGATTTTTTTCTCATGACTACTCCAGGACTGTGTGTGTTGGAGAGGTGAGTGCCTTTCTCATCACACCCCACCAAGTGTCCCCGCTACTGACATGACTCCGTGTTGCTGGTTTTGACCGTGACTGGTCAGTTGCCCTTTCCCCATTTCCATGCTGTGGTCTTTGGCAAGAAGTCACTAAATGCAGCCCACGCTTAAAGGTGAGGGCTGCAAGAGGATGCTTATTATATTTCAACCATTTCTAGTAAATACAAAGCCGCTCATAACTGTATGACTTGGGCAGGCTAGTTAGCTTTTTTATGCCTCTGTTTCCCTATTGGTAAAACGGGGAGACTAATATTTCTACTGCAGAGCCCAAGAAACATTTAGAATGGTGTCTGGCTGTTGTTAGTGCTTGTAAATGACAACTATTACCATTTTCCGGGAAATGGAATTCTCACATACTCTTTAGATTAAAAATTAGTGTTCAATGGACGGTGGCGCTCTAAGATTGTACAGCCGTGCATAGCAGTCTGGAGCCACAGCAAGACAGCAGCAGACATGTTGAGGCTGGTGCAGACAGCCATGTGCAAGGCAGAGTGGTCAGCATTGGCTTGGGAATATCACGAAGTCCATGTTGGAGAGTGTGGGAGGGTCAGGTGGGGGACGTGGTCGGAACAGCAGCCTGTTAGCCAGGAGGTGCTGTCAAGATGGGCGCAACAGAGAGGATCCCATGCTGGGAAGGGGCTGGTAGGAGCCAGCAGGTCGCTTGGACACTGGACTGGACCTACTTTGGGTGCCAGAGACCAAGGCAGATGAAATATTCTAGAGGCCTGAGACCCAGCTGCCTGGCCCCACACTGGACAGCCAAGGAAGTTGCCCTGTAACCCTCACCAAAATTGGAGACAATTTTTTTTTTTTTTTTGAGACAGAGTCTCACTTTGTCACCCTTGATAGAGTGCCGTGACATTTTATCTCACAGCAACCTCAAACTCTTAGACTCAAGCAATCTTCTGGCCTCAGCCTCCTAAGTAGCTGGGACTACAGCTGCCCACCACAATGCCCACCTAGTTTTTAGAGGGGTCTTGCTCTTGCTCAGGCTGATCTCGAACTCCTGAGCTCAAGTAATCCACCTGCCTCGGCCTCCCAGAGTGCTGGGATTATAGGCCTGAGTCACCGTGTTCGGCCTGGAGACAATTTCTGAGGCCAACCTGGAGCTAGAAGAAAGCTCCTGGTATTGAAGGTCACATTGTCAGTAGTTCCAGTACAACCATGGCTGTGTGGAGGGATGTGGCTGGAGGCTCTTTCCAGAGAGGAGCCAGGTGGGCAGGGCCTAGGCTGGCCCACAGAGGCAATGTCAGATGGCTGGTGTGCCTGCACCAGCCCTGGAAGATGCTGTTGGTTACTTGCCCTGGTATCACTTCCCAAGTCTCTGCTCACTTGGTGCCTTCCACTATAGAGGCTGAAAATACTTCGCCAGGCCTCACTGTAGCTAGAGGTGGTATATGGCTCTGTTTTGGCCTGTGACATATTAGTAGATATCGGCTGGGTGCAGCTTTAAGGAAAGCCTTCCTTTCCTGGCAAAAAGGGATGGACTCAACTGGTCCAATTCTTCTCCTTTCCTCCTTCTCCTTGCCTCAAACGTGGATCTAATGGCTGGAGCTATAGCACCCATGTTGTGATCATGAGGAAGTGAATGCCAGTGATTTCAGCCAGGCATTCTTAGCCATTGAACAATACTTTGGATTTCTCGTTATGTGAGAAAAATAAATCCTTATTCTTTTAAATCACTGGAACAGGGATGTGTGCGTGTGTATGTGACTAAACACAATCCTAACTGCACCCCAGTCTATCTTAAACTTGGCTACCATAGACATTCCTAAAATATAGACATGATTGTGCCCCCTACCCTGCTTAAAATCCATCCCTTGGAAGGTGCCATTGCCCTCTATCACACTGGCAAGGATGAAAAGATCAAGGAAACTCCATGCTTACGCAAGGTGCAGAAGAACAATCCTGGCACTCGCCACTGCTGGTGCCGTAAATTGGCACAACACTTCAGGAGGATAATGGGCAACAGCTTTGCAGGTGAAGATACTCATAACCTTCTTGCCGGCAAGCCCACTGAGACGGAGCGGGCATCTTCACAGTACGGCCCCAGCCCGGGAACGCCTCTCTCTGGCTGGCTAAGCGGGCATGGTGCAGCCTGCCCCCGCTGAGGCCTGTGCTGTTGTGACTGGTGGCCATGGGTTTCCACCCAGCTGGCCAGGACTGCAGCTGGGCCCTGCCTGACAGTAATAAAAAACATGGAGACTTTGCTTGCTGCCACAGCCCAGCCGCAGGAAACATTCCAGGAGCACCTGTTTCCTGAGGACCCTGTCAGGGGCTCGCGGGCACCATCTGGGCCCTGCCCCACATGTTGTTTGCATTAGGAGTTTAGAAAAACAATTCAACTTTGACTAATAGCTCTTTAATTTTTTCAGGCGCATCTCAAAGTGTCACCCCTGCCCCACTCTCTCTTTCCTCTCAAGAGTTCCCTGTCACACTAGCAGGGCACACACTCACACACATTCATACACCGACACACTCTTACAACTCACAAACACACCCTCATAGGCTCATACCCAGCAGATGGGTATTCACACAGACTCACACTCACACGCCCTGCACCCTTATGAAGTTCTGTAGAATGATCTACTTTTTTCTTAAAAGCGAAGACCTTACTCCTTTGAGGGGGACAGGAAAGGGAGAGCTTAAGACACAAGGATGTGTTGGCTCGGCGCCTGTGGCTCAACGGGCTAAGGCGCCAGCCACGTACACCTGAGCTGGCGGGTTCGAATCCAGCCCAGGCCGCCAAACAACAATGATGGCTGCAACCAAAAAATAGCCAGGCTTTGTGGCGGGTGCCTGTAGTCCCAGCTACTTGGGAGGCGGAGGCAGGAGACTCGCTTGAGCCCAGGAGTTGGAGGTTGCTGTGAGCTGTGATGCCACGGCACTCTATCCAGGGTGACAGCTTGAGGCTCTGTCTCAAAAAAAAAAAAATAATACTTCGTTTTATATGGAATCAGAAAAATACCTTGAATAGCCAAGAAATAAAACAAACCAAAAGGAATCAGGCCTCAGACTACTATAAATCAAGAGTAATCAAAACAGCATGGTACTGGCACAAAAATAGAAAGGTACTGCAACAAAAAAATAGCCGGGCGTTGTGGCGGACACCTGTAGTCCCAGCTACTCGGGAGGCTGAGGCAGGAGAATCGCCTAAGCCCAGGAGATGGAGGTTGCTGTGAGCTGTGTGATGCCACGGCACTCTACCGAGGGTGATAAAGTGAGACTCTGTCTCTACAAAAAAAAAAAAAAAAGAGAGAGAGAGAGAGAGGTAGATGTATGGAACAGAATAGAGAACCAAGAGATGAACCCAGCTACTGTTATTTGATTTTTTTTTTTTTTTTTAGACAGAGCCTCAAGCTGTCGCCCTGGGTAGAGTGCTATGGCCTCACAGCTCACGGCAACCTCCAACTCCTGGGCTTAAGCGATTCTCTTGCCTCGGCCTCCCAAGTAGCTGGGACTACAGGTGCCCTCCACAACACTCGGTTATTTTTTGGTTGTAGTTGTCGTTGTTTGGCAAGCCTGGGCTGGAGTCGAACTCGCCAGCTCTGGTGTACATGGCTGGCGCCTTAGCCACTTGAGCTACAGACGCTGAGCCCATTATTTGATCTTTGACAAGCTAATTAAAAACATTCAATGGGGAAAAGATTCCCTATTTAACAAATGGTGCTGGGTGAACTGGCTGGTGACCTGTAGAAGACTGAAACTGGATCCACACTTTTCACTATTAACTAAGATGGACTTTCACTGGATTAAAGTGTTTTGTTTTTTGTTTTTTTGAGACATAGCCTCAAGCTGTCACCCTGGATAGAGTGCCGTTGCATCACAGCTCATAACAACCTCCAATTCCTGGGCTCAAGCGAGTCTCCCGCCTCCGCCTCCCAAGTAGCTGGGACTACAGGCGCCCGCCACAACGCCCGGCCATTTTTTGATTGTAGCCATCGTCGTTCGGCGGGCCTGGGCTGGCGCCTTCGCCCGTTGAGCCACAGGCGCCGAGCCTGGATTAAAGTTTTAAACTTAAGACATGAAATTATAAAAATACTACAAGAAAGTGCTGGGAAAATACTTGAGGAAATCAGCTTGGGTGAATATTTTTTGAGGAGGACCCCCCCGGGGGTCAAATGGCTAGGGTGCCAGCCACATACAACAAAGTTGGTGGGTTTGAACCTGGCCTGGACCAGCTAAATAAAGTACTAGAGAGGGTAGGGAAGGGGCACCTAAAGCAGCTAAGATGGGAGAAATGAAAAGGTTGGCCATGCTTCCCAAAGGTTGTGCCTCATGAGCCAAGTCCTAAAGGACAGGTGCAGCGGCCATCTAGAGAAGTTGGAAAGGCAGCTTCAGCCTTAGGAAATAAATGTACAAAGGCAGAGTCTTAAGAGAATAAAGGAAACTGCAGTGAGAAGATGTAGCCCATGAGAGATGGTTGGTGAGGATACAAGACAGGTGAGGGCAGAAAGGAAGCTCATGCCCAAGATTCTGCTTTGGGGACAGCTGACAATGACCATGATCACTCCCAAGACACAAGGTGAACAAGATCTGAATAGACATGTAGAGTTTCCTGTGTCAGAGGAACAGATAAGTGAACGACTAGCAATACAGAAGAAGAAAACTGGCTAGGCACCTGTAGATCAGAGGCTAGGGTTCCAGCCACATACACTGAAGCTGGTGGGTTCGAATCCAGCCCGGGCCTGTCAAACAACAATGACAACTACAACAACAACAAAACATACCTGGGGTTTGGTGCCTGTAGCACAGTGGTTACGGTGCCAGCCACATATACCAAGGGTGCCGGGTTCAACCCAAACTGGGCCAGCTAAACACAATGACAAATGCAACAAAAAATAGCCAGGCATTGTGGCAAGCATCTGTAGTCCCAACTGCTTGGGAGGCTGAGTCAAGAGAATTGCTTAAGCCCAAGATTTTGAGGTTGCTGTGAGTTGTGATGCCACAGCACTCTCCCGAGGGCAACATAGTGAGACTCTGTCTCAAAAAAAAAAAAAAAGTGAGGGTGGTGCTTGTGGCTCAAAGGAGTAGGACGCCAGCCCCATATACTGAAGGTGGTGGGTTCTATCCAGGGTGACAGTTTAAGGCTCTGTCTCAAAAAAATAAATAAATAAAAAATAAAATGAGGGGCTTGTGACTATACTGAACAGCCCCTTGAGGATATTGTTCATTGGGAGGAAGCTGTGTAACTGTAACTGGATAGAGACCCCCAATTTTTCTTTTCTTTCTTTTTTGTAGAGACAGAGTCTCACTTTATCGCCCTCTGTAGAGTGCCGTGGCGTCACACAGCTCACAGCAACCTCCAACTCCTGGGCTTAGGTGATTCTCTTGCCTCAGCCTCCCAAGTAGCTGGGACTACAGGCGCCCGCCACCATGCCCGGCTATAGAGCCCCAAAATTTGAGAAAAAAAAAAGCATCCAGCCACGTACACCTGAACTGGCGGGTTCAAATCCAGCCCGGCCCGCCAAACAACAGTGATGGCTGCAACCAAAAAATGGCTGGGCGTTGTGGCGGGCACCTGTAGTCCCAGCTACTTGGGAGGGGGAGGCAAGAGACTCGCTTGAGCCCAGGAATTGGAGGTTGCTGTCAGGTGTGATGCCACAGTACTCTGTCCAGGGTGACAGCTTGAGGCTCTGTCTCAAAAAAAAAAAAAAAAAACGCCCCGTAGTCCCAGTTACTCAGGAGGCTGAAGCAAGAGAATTGCCTAAGCCCAGGAGTTGGAGGTTGCTGTGAGCTGTGTGACGTCACAGCACTCTACAGAGGGCGATTAAGTGAGACTCTGTCTCCACAAAAAAAAAAAAAAAAAAAAAGCATCAATATCCCCTCCTTTCCTTCCTTCCAATACAGCTTGAACAAACGAGGATCCGCAATGGCAGGCCTCTAGTAATGTTGGAGCAGGAGGGGCAAAGGGAATGACCAGAGGCCCCTCTCCACTCTTAAAATTACTTTCACAGATCTTTTGTGAGTCTAACTTAAGTAAATGCTATCAATACCTTATAATTAGGAGGTGCATCTATGCCCTTAAATTCACTGTCAGATAAAGATTAAGAGCTGGATTCCTTTTTACTAATATTACAACACTGTGCATTAGATTCAATTTCAGGTTGCACCTCATAATTCTGTGAAATTTCTTTCTTTTCCTTCTCTCTACTTGCTTCTCTTTTCTGCATTGGCAATGGAGGCATCGGTCGGGAGGGCATTGGATCAATAGACTTATAGCCTCTTCCCTCATAATATGATTTTCTCTTAGTTAATTCACAGTCAGAAACTGATCTTTGGGCTCGGCGCCTGTGGCTCAACGGTCTAAGGCGCCAGCCACGTACACCTGAGCTGGTGGGTTCGAATCCAGCCCGGACCCATCAAACAACAATGACGGCTGCAACCAAAAAATGGCCGGGCATTGTGGCGGGTGCCTGTAGTCCCAGCTACTTGGGAGGCGGAGGCAAGAGACTCGCTTGAGCCCAGGAATAAGAGGTTGCTGTGAGCTGTGATGCCATGGCACTCTATCCAGGGTGACAGCTTGAGGCTCTGTCTCAAAAAAAAAAAAAGAAGAAAAGAAACCAACCCTTGGTGAGACTCATTCTCTGTGTCAGACTGCAAGGGCTGCAGAGCCAAAGTAATAAGATTACAGAGAGACCACACAGAGACAGGAATGTTATCACCTTGCTGATAAGCAGTGTGCAAGGCTCTCATCACATGTTTCCAAGTTTGTTTGTTTTTTTGTTTGTTTGTTTTGAGACAGAGCCTCAAACTGTCACCCTGAATAGAGTGCTGTGGCATCACAGCTCACAGCAACCTCCAATTCCTGGGCTCAGGAGAGTCTCCTGCCTCTGCCTCCCAAGTAGCTGGGACTACAGGCGCCCGCCACAACGCCCGGCCATTTTTTGGTTGCAGTTGTCATGGTCGTTTGGCAGGCCTGGGCTGGATTCGAACCCGCCAGCTCAGGTGTACATGGCTGATGCCTTAGCCCATTGAGCCACAGGCGCTGAGCCCCCATCGCCCATTCTTACTGTTTTATAAATTTAGCTCCCAACATAAAGAAGCCTGTCTTGAGTAGTTTAGGTGGATTGATTTAGGAGATTAACTTTTTGAATTGGCATGTTCTAGGTCACTGAGGTATGCTGATTTATTATTTGGAATAGAGGTCATTGTGGTCTTTGCTTTGAACTTTTATGTATAAATTGTAATTTTGGAAAGTTTGGTGGACCTATTTCTGTCTCTGCATACTGTCTGACAGTGACAGGCAGATTGGACCCTCTTCTGGTAACAGCAGTGCTCATTCTTACAGCAGGTGTTTAAAAAACATAGAAAGTAGACAAAGGAAAGGAGGGAAGAAGAAAGAAAGAGAGACAGAAAAGAAAAGAAATAAAATGAAAAAAGAAAAGAAAAAACAAAACAAAAGAAAAAAGTTAAAAAGTCATACCAGAGCCATCTGTTTTCTGAGTGTGGTGATAAGTGTTCACTCATACCCACTTCCCAAGGAGGACAAATACTGACCCACGGGCGCCACCTAGGGGCGATGTGTCCACCAACTACCCAGTTTACCCCAGGACAAGCTCCATACACCTACGGCGCAATTCGCCAGAGACATTTGGGTCCAGACAACACAGCGATCAAGTCCGGTAAAACCGCAGCCGTAAGCATGCCACAGACATCTGGTTAACCCGAGGGTACTGTGGCGACCGAGGCTGAAGCCAATGTGCGGTTGACATGGATGCCATGTACGTCCAGCAGCCAAGTCCCAGCAGGCAGGCACAAGAGCCGTACTTAGCCGGGTGTTGTGGCAGGCCCCTGTAGTCCCAGCTACTCAGGAGGCTGAGGCAAGAGAATCGCCTAAGCCCAGGAGTTGGAGGTTGCTGTGAGCTGTGTGACACCACAGCACTCTACTGAGGACGATAAAATGAGACTCTGTCTCTACAAAAAAAAAGAGCCCGGGTACTAGTTCTCAGCTCCAGTGTTTAAGGTGGGGTGGGGAGGGCAGAAGAAAGAAAAAGTAAAAAGTCATACCAAACCCTTCAATACTTTATAAGCGTCATGGTTGCCTGTTCACGCACGTGTGTGAGATGCTTCTCTCTCTCTCTCTCTTTTTCCTTTTTTTGGTAGTTTTTGGCCAGGACCAGGTTTGAACCCACCACCTCTGGTATATGGGGCTGGTGCGCTACTCCTTTGAGCCACAGGCGCCGCCCCAGAGATGCTCCTCTCTTGTTTGTTGGTGCATTACCCCTCTGACATGCAAAAAGAAAGGAAAAAAATCAATGGAAAAAGAGGAAGAAAGATAAAATAGGTTAGAGTATTAAAAAATAAAATAAAATAACCCTGGTCAAGCAGCAAGCAAGGTCACCTCAACGTCCTGCAGAAGCCAACTAGGGCAGGACGGGAAAAAGCTGGCTTAGACGATCCGAGTCAGCTTGAATATTGTGGGTCCTGGACATCTATCTGATTGACCAGTGGGACACAGACAACTGGTATAATCAGCCAACACCTGCTAAAGACTTCTGGTCGACTCACAGACCCAAGCTGGTTGTTGGGGTTGGGAACTGGGAAAAGCAGGGTCCCCTCAGTCCTACTGAACCAGGGACTGAGGGTGAAGACCCAAAGACCATAGCAAAAAACACTACGTTCCAGGAGGCGCCTGTGGCTCAAAGGAATAGGGTGCCGGCCCCATATGCTGGAGGTGGCGGGTTCAAACCCAGCCCCGGCCAAAAACTGCAAAAAACCAAAACAAAAAACACACTTAAGTTCCCCTGTTGCAGGAAGACAAGACCCAGTGGAGAGAAAGATCATTCAAACACCAAGTTTAAGAGGGAACAAGGCTTTTATTCAGCCAGCAGAGCAAACGGCATAGATGAATTTAAAATGGCCACACTCTCTCAAGCAGTTAAGGTGCCGGCCACACACACCTGAGCAGTCAGGTTAGAATCCAGCCCGGGCCTGCCAAATGACAATGATGGCTGCAACCAAAAAATAGCTGGGCATTGTGGCGGGCGCCTGTAGTCCTAGCTACTTGGGAGGCAGAGGCAGGAGAATCACTTGAGCCTAGGAATTGGAGGTTGCTGTGAGCTGTAATGCTATGACACTGTACCCAGAGCAACAGCTTGAGGCTCTGTCTCAAAATAAATAAATAAATAAAATGGCCACACTCTCTGACTGGCTTGGTCTTTCCTTTTTTTTTTTTGTAGAGACAGAGTCTCACAGTATCGCCCTTGGTAGAGTGCTGTGGTGTCACACAGCTCACAGCAACCTCCAACTCCTGGGCTTAAGCGATTCTCTTGCCTCAGCCTCCAGAGTAGCTGGGACTACAGGCGCCCGCC
>CAUYRH010036639.1:0-13843 GCA_963574655.1 Perodicticus potto | reverse complement strand
CAAAACCAACTTGGCCTTTGGATGTGCTCTGGCAACTTTCATCAACTCGACTTCACTGTCAAAAGTCATCATCCGGACCCCACTATTGGCAGCGTACTTTATTTGCGACACTTATTTACAAGGATTTGCATAGATAATCCTCTCTGAAGGCACCCCAAGACTTTGTACCAATTGTATTTCGGTCTTGCTAGCACAGTCAAATCCTGTCCCAATGGTAGCGAGGGTCTTCACAACGGCTCTACTGTCATTACATTTGACTGCATAAATGGGAGTAACACAAGGAAGAGCTCTTAGCCATCTTCGGTGTTTCTTCGGAACATCTCTGAGGTTGGCTACATAGAATGCATCCTTATCATCAGAAGAGAAAACTTCATTGATATTTTTGGTCCAGAATGTCCTTGGCACTAAAACCTTCATCAAGCAAGTGGCAGTCAAACTCTTCATTACTAATGCTGTTCATGGTTTCTTGACGTTTCTTTGAAAAACTAAGAGATGGAATTTAAAGAAATACTTCCAGTTTCTCACAAAGGCAATTCTCCAGGAATTCGGAATCCCACTGCGTGTGTCCTTGGAGCAATAGTGGAAACGTTTTTAAAGCATCTGGGTGCCACAGGCCAGCCCGATGGAAAAGCCAGAAAGCCGCAACCAGAGCAGGAGCACTCAGCCCCCCCACCGCACCTGGCAGCGCCTGGCTCTCACCTGTCGGGGACGTCGGCCAAGGTGGCACCAGAGCAGCTGGCAGAGGGGTGGCCGGGGTGGGTGACTTCAGGGACTGACCTCCACATTTTCAATATCCAATAGAAAGTGGGTTATGAAAAAGCTGTATGTCCTGTTCATGGAGATGAAGCTCTTTAAATCTAAATTGGAACTCCTTTTGCAACTTTTCCAGTGAATCCACATGTGTTTTGTTTGGGAATGCAACCAATGGTTTTTTCACTAACAGATATTGCGGCCTGGGATGAGTCGGCTGCTGAACAGGACAGGCAGTGGAGGCAAAAACACCCAGCGGGCCGGATAAATGTCCTCAACGGGCCACATGTGGCCCGCGGGCTGTAGTTTAAGGACCCCTGATTTAGAGATTGCTGTGAGCTGTGATGCTACAGTACTCTAATGGGGATGACATAGAGACTCTGTCTTCAAAAAGAAAAAAAAAAAGTGTTACCATTTGTTATTTGGATAACAGACTGACTTTCATCTGTACTTGTAGCATTTGTTATTTCACAGAAGAATCTTGTGAAAGCCAAATGAAAAAATTAACACAAAGAAATCACTACTGCAGTGCGGTGCCTATGGCTCAAAGGAGTAGGGCACCTGCTCCAGAAGTGGTGGGTTCAAACCCGGCCCCAGCCAAAAACTGCAAAAAAGAAAAAGAAAGAAATCACTGCTGCAAAACGTGAGATGATTATCTCTACAGGATAAGAAACATTCTTGGTGAAAACTAGTCAGAACCCACCACTGTTCCAGTTCACTTCATAAACCGAGTACCTGACAAGGGGAAACCAAGACGGAGGGAGTCAAGTATTACTTCTCTCCTCCCCCAAGCTATTTATGCAAATTACCTATCATCAAGTAGGAAATGGACTCAAAATCAAATGTGTACCCCTGGGGATCCAGGCACAGAGACAGAGTACAATACAAATTGTACATTCAAGGGGTAATAATCAGAAGAATTTAAGTGTTGGGTACAATCTGATGAATGCAAAATACTAGTTTATTATACAACTCTCAGGTGTAGGACAATAAATATTCATCTATTCCAGGCTTTCCAATGAAAAGAATAGGGGTGTTATATGAAGACTGGAAGGGCCTTACAGTTCTGTATATCATAAATTTTCCAAAGGGTCTGTGACTAGTAATGCTTTGTGTTTCAGAGGGTATGAATATATTTGTGGTGCTTGAGCTTCTGGTATTAAATGAACCTCCACTGAGGTGGTCCTGACGTTTCCCAGGGAGAACCCCTTCCCAGATGGAGAAGTTTACCTGAATGTTGATTTCCATTGGCCATTTGTCCTCATCCTCCAGACACTACACTAACCCCTACCAGGCATATTCATAGAGTACATTCATTGGAAGGCTATTGTTTTCTGGAGAAACGGTAATGTATTTAATTTAGATAATATGTCTCACCCCAACAATAGAGCAAGACAATCAAGTTATCTAAGGGAACTGATGAGTCAACACTTTTTCTCCTATTTAGCATGTAAGGGGTTTAAAAATTTGTGCTCCCTTCTACACTGCTGGTGGGACTGCAAACTGATACAACCTTTTTGGAAGTATGGAGAACTCTCAAAGAACTCAAGATAGACCTCCCATTTGATCCTGCAATCCCATTACTGGGCATCCACCCAGAAGGGAAAAAATCCTTTTATCGTAAGGACACTTGCACTAGACTGTTCATTGCAGCTCAATTTACAATCGCCAAAATGTGGAAACAGCCTAAATGCCCACCAACCCAGGAATGGATTAACAAGCTGTGGTATATGTACACTATGGAAAACTATTCAGCCATTGAAAAAACTGGAGACTTTACAGCCTTTGTAATAACCTGGATGGAAGTGGAACACATTATTCTTAGTAAAGCATCACAAGAATGGAGACGCATGAATCCCATGTACTCAAGTTTGATATGAGGACAATTAATGACAATTAATGACATAGTGGGGGTGAGGGAAGGGGAGAGAAGAGAAAGAATGAGGGAAGGGTGGGGAAAGGAAGAGCAGAGAGAGGCAAGGAGCGAGGTGGGGTGGAGTCTTGGTGTGTGCCACACTGTTTGGGGGCAAAACAGGATTGTAAGAGGGATTTCACCTAACAAATGCAATCAGTGTAACCTGATTTCTTGTACTCTCAACGAGAATCCTCAACAATTAAAAAAAAAAAGAAATATTATGATTTGAAAACTGATCATAAATTAACGAATACTGAATAAAATGAATTGAATTGTCACCAATAGTGATAAAATGTTATCTATAGTGTATAAAATTAAAATTTTGAAATAAAAAACCTGTTCTTCAAAGGTATGTGGTCTTAGATGGGAGACTTAGGTTACGCAAATGAAAAATCTACAAGGATTGCAATTTAATTTTTTTTTGGTTTTACTAAGATATTAACTATTATGAGAGATTTTAATGGACCTCCAAATCAAATAATAAGTAAAATTTCCTCCTAAACCTGAAACAGAGGCCCAAGAACTCACAGTAATATCACTCTGCCAATTCCTCAAAGTGGGTTCATACCAGACAGAGGGAACAAATGTAACAATCTGTTACTTGCTCAAAATTGATGTAAGTGTCACAACCAGGGGCAGTGTCATGCCCAGGAGTCTCTCCAAGCCCACATTGCCAGGGACAAGCCGAATTTAAAGAAGAGCCGGCCGGCAACTGCCTCAGTGTCCCAACATGGGGTTCAGAGAGCAGCCTTGAGTTGTTTGTGGCTCTGGTTTTTATAGGGTAAAGTTGGGAAGTGGGGTGTAAAAAGTTAAGCAAGCGTTATTACAGAAGTGAAATTAGCCATTAGTACAATTCTTTTCCTAAAAGGGCAGGTGTAGGGATCTAAGGGGATCTAAGGAAGGGGGGAAGTGCAGGGGTTAGGTGTATGATCACGAGGGAAGTTAATGGGCTTTTACACAATAAAGGCAGGTAGTAAAATTTTCTATACAACACTAACAGTTCACTAACAGTCTTATCTAAGTGTGATCAAAATAAGCTAGGCGGGGAGGCAAGTGGAACTGGTTTTCAAGACACTAAACTCTTTTTTTTTTTTTTATTTTCAGCTGGCTTTTACTTTCAGTTTCCTTGTTTTTTTTTTTTTTTTTGTTGTTGTTGTTTGTTTTTTTTCCATTGTCCTTCCTCCTAACGATGCGCAGGCCGGTCGGTGTTGGTTCTTTCCTGGTGGTAGAGACGGGGTCTTTTCTCTGGCTCACTCTTGGAAATCCACCCGCCTCGGCCTCCCACAGCGCTGGGATTACAGACATGCGGCCACCACTCCCGGCCAAGACAATAAACTCTTAACAAGAAGGGAGTAAACAGCAAAAATGGAGTTGGGATTGTTTTGTCTCCCCACTAATTCTCAGGAGCTTGGGTTACAGCCAAATACAGTCAGGTTTGCTTTTCTTTTACCCTAACAGAAGTGGGGCTGAATTTAATAAGTAGGCTGCTTCAGTTTATCCTAAATCCCGTTCCCCACCCTTGGATTCTTACACCTGTATAAAATTAATCATAGTACATGTGTAAGTCAAGAAAGGACTTTACCTTCAAGTTTCATATCCGGTAGTTTTATAATATGACTTATAGCACTTTCAGAAACATTACTTAAGACTTGATGACAAGAGGCTGTTAGTTTTAAAGTAAATTAGTAAAGTAAAAACTGCCTTTAAATTTGGCCCAGAAAAATATTTGTAGCCTTAGTTTCACTTCAGCTGCTGGAATGAAATAAAAGTATTTTGACTGAGGTTTGAGAAAGTTGACAACCTCATACTAAATCTAAGAGTAAGTCTGTATTTAATATATGTCAGTTTACTCCTGCACTGCAAAATGCATTGCTAACCAGAGTGTTTGACATTTGTTCATGTACTTTTTATCATGGGAGCATCACAAAATGATTTTTGATCTGCATCTAAATAAATGAGATTTTTCTATTAAGCCAGTGCTGCAATTTGACAATCGTTTAGTTGCCCACTGTGTGCTTTGTACATTTCTTGAAGTGAGAAGACATTAAATGAAGTGGAAGATTAGGTTAGGTCTTGCTATAAAGAACCTTACATTGGGCTCAGCGCCTGTGGCTCAACAGGCTAAGGCGCCAGCGACGTACACCTGAGCTGGCGGGTTCGAATCCAGCCCGGGCCTGCCAAACAACAATGACGGCTGCAACCAAAAAATGGCCGGGCGTTGTGGTGGGCGCCTGTAGTCCCAGTTACTTGGGAGGCGGAGGCAGGAGACTCGCTTGAGCCCAAGAATTGGAGGTTGCTGTGAGCTGTGATGCCATAGCACTCTATCCAAGGTGACAGCTTGAGGCTCCGTCTCAAAAACAAACAAACAAACAAACAAAAAAAACACCTTACATTGTTGATGATTTGGGCGTGTGTTGAGAATTTAAATCGTTTTTATTTGTTGAAGTTTCTCATTCATTTATTTTATCATAGGTGCCCACAAAAATCAGATGATCAGGGTGATATTCCTAACTTCAGCAAGGTCTTATTTAAGTTCAGTTGATGCTATAGTACTTGTAAAAATTATTTTGATGTTTTCCATGTATTATTCTAATTTTCCTTTGTTTCTGCATTCTTTCTCTCCACGATATGATAAGCTTATGGCAGCAGAAGTGTTTTGCCTTTATATTCCTTGAAAAACCAGCGTAGTTTTCATCAGTAAGAAGTAAAATAATACCTGACTATACGGTAAATTTTGTACCATATCTAATATTACATATTCTTGATTCTTCCTTTGTTATGGTCCATCTGTAACTATCTTAACTGTCATCATGATGATAAGGTAGTTTAAAATTTTAAAAATTCTTTACTTCATTCAAGCATATACTGACCTATTTAAAAGTAGTACTTTGTATTATGACTTTGTAGACTTTTGCTTGAAAACCATTGTAAGCTAACTATTACATTTTATTTAGATCTTTTATGATCATAGTGTCTGTACATTTATGGAGCTCCTACTGTGTAACATGTGTTTGTTTTCTTGTCTAAGCTATTTAGATTTGGACCAAACTTGTGTTATGGTAACTTGGGAATAGGGCTTATTTGCGTTCCTCAGAACTTTAAACAAAACAGTTTGGAAAAATTGTAGTTTGATGAATGTCATGGTTCTTGAGATTAAATTATAATAAGCTATGTGAGTGGGCAGGAACATCTGTTTTCATCACAGTACCTGTGCCTGCTATCTACTTACAGTCATTGAGTATTTGAGTGAACAAGTGAATAAATGAATAGATGAGTTCAGTTATGTAGGGTTGGTAGAGAGTAATTAATTGCCTAGGCCAATATGCAGCCATGAGGAATTGAGCTGTTTGTTGATTAAAAGCTTGAAGTTGATTTAAGAGTAGGGGAAACTTAGTTACTTTGAGAGGTTTTTTTTAAAGGAATAGAATCACTGATGTCTTCTTAGTGGTTGTTGGGGCAAGGAACTGTTCCTTCCAGCCATTTCAGCTCTCCTGTTGGAGAGTCAGAGAGAAAGTAATATTAGGCAGGAAGCAGTAAGAGCTGCATCAGACTGACTTTGGCATCTCTATATGATTTCAGTTGCCAGTAAACAGTTTATCCGTGGAATTAACTGCTTACTGGAAGTCACTGTCAGGATTACATGTTTTGTACTGAGATACATTTTGAAAAAAGTACATGTAAAAATGCATCTGTGCTAATTCATTTTCTCTAATAAGATGAAAGTCAGATTTCATGTTCCTTTGGGGCCAAATAATAAAACCCTGTCCACTTTCCGATTCAGGAAGATATATTCAAGTATCTGAGACTTGATAACATGTAGTGAGTGTGGGATATTGATTACTATGTGAAGAAAATAGAAAAGACGAGACTGTCTCTAAGATCTGCTGGCAGTGTTAGCACTGTTGGTGGTGATAAAAGTGTCTCTTAGTTTTTAGGAGTGAATACCAGAGAGATGTGCTTTGTGCCTTAGCATTTGAGAAGTGCATGTTCAGACTGTTTTTAGTTGTCCTGCACAGACTATGTTATTTTATCCCTTTGGCCTTTGCTTGTGCTGATGTGTCTGTTAGAACATGCTTCACTCAGTTCCTACTTTTCTTAAGTCATGATTTATCACATTAAGGGTTGTTTCCTCTAAGGAACTGCTCTATAGAAACCTGGGTGTATGCAGCTGACTTTGAACGCACATGTTTCTTGTACTGCAAAGGTCCAGTTTTGTATGGACTTTTTGCAATAAAATTTATACCAAATGTGCCTGCCTTTCCTCCTTCCCTCCTACCCTTTCCATTTCTGCTACCCCTGACACAGCAAGGCTAGCCCTTCCTCGTCGTCTTCCTCAGCCTACTCAATATGAAGTTGATTAGGGTGAAGACTTCTGTGATGATCCACTTCTACTCAATAAATAGTGAATTCATTTTCTTTTTATTTTGAGACAGAGTCTCTTTCCCTTCATCTAAAGTGCAGTGCGTTGTTATAGGTCACTGTAACCTCAAACATCCAGGTTCAAGTGATTCTCCCACCTCAGCCTCCAGAGTAGCTGGGACTGCAGGTGCGGGAAACCATGCCTGCCTAATTTTTCTATTTTCCTTAGAGACGGGATCTTACTCTTGCTCAATCTGGTCCCAAACTCCTGACCTCAAGCCAGTCCTCTTCCCTTAGCCTCCTGGAGTGCTAGGATTAAAGGCATGAGCTATTGTGCCCAGCCCCTTATGACTTTCTCAAAAACATTTTTTCTCTTGCTAACTTTTTTGTAAGGACACAGTATATAATACATATACAAAATGTTGTTAATTGATGATACATATGTAGTAAGGCCTCTGGTCAATAGTGGGCTGTTAAATTTGGGGGAAGTAAAGAATTAACATGGATTTTTGACTGCACGGAGTGGGGGTGGGGGGGAAGGGAGGGTGTTTCAGTGTCTGTAAACATTTTTACTCAGCTGTGTGTCTGTGGTTTCCAAAGTAACAAGCAGGATGATCCCTTGAGATACAAGAAAGAAAACATTAGATTTTTTTATTCATATATTTATCTTGAGGGAGAAAAAAGCATTTCTCATATTTATTAATTGGATTGGGACAGGAACTTTCATCTCATATATCAAAAGGACATTTGTTTAATGTTATACAGTATGAAAAGTATTCTGAGGATGAGTGGGAGTGGAAGGAGTGAAACAGGTTTTTTATCAGCGTCCTAACTTTGGCTTTTTGCACAATGTAGTGTATTGTAATTTGTTGTATGTCCTAGTTATCTTAAACTTCCTAGTTTTGTGGTTATCTTTTATGTAATAAAAGCATACTTAATATAATCTAAGTCTAAAGTTAACCAATATTACTACCTTCTTGTAAAATGAGACCCTTGGAACACTTTATTCACTTTTCTAACTCAAGTATTAGTGTGTTCAGTATTTTAGTTTTATATTTTTTATGTATCCAGTGTTACTTTCCATCTCAGATAGAAAGAAAATACAGCTACACATTTATTATTTGCTTAAGTCTTTTTCGTGCCCCACTTTTTCCCTTTGGATTTAATTTTCTTCTCAAAATACCAAAACTCTTTTAATGAGAGAATGTTAGTAAATACGTTGTCTTTGAAAATGTCCCTTTCACACACAAATGTTAGTATACTTGGGTATGACAGTTCTCTTTGTTAATCTGAGGATATTATCTCACTGTTTTCTGTTACTATAGCTGGTTTTAATCTAATTGTCATTCTTTTAGAATAATTTGTCTATATTTAAACTTGTTTACATATTCACTGATTGGATTTCATAATTCCTGTATCTGAGGATTTCCCTCTTTCATCAGCACTGGAACTTTTTTTTTTGTTTTTTTGTAGAGACAGAGTCTCACTTTATCGCCCTCGGTAGAGTGCCGTGGCGTCACACAGCTTACAGCAACCTCCAACTCCTGGGCTTAGGCGATTCTCTTGCCTCGGCCTCCCAAGTAGCTGGGACTACAAGCACCTGCCACAATGCTCGATTATTTTTTGGTTGCAGTTTGTCTGGGGTTGGGTTTGAATCTGCCACCCTCGGTATATGGGGCTGGTGCCCCACCCACTGAGCCACAGGTGCTGCCCAGGAACATTCTTAATATTTATTTTCTTTTTTGAAACTTCAGTTTCATATATGTTTTGTAATCTCCTTTTCATATTGGCCATTCTTTTATCTTTCTTTTTAATCGTTCAGATTTCTCTTTCAGTTCAAAACCCAATCATTGAGGTTTAAATTTCAGTGCCCATTTTTCATTCCAATGAGTTGGTTGATATTTGGTTCTTTTTCTAACCTGGTATTAAAAAACATGCTACCTCATTCTTAGGGGTTTGCATTCTTATTTCTTTGGTAAATGTTGAACTTAATAGTATTATTTGTACTCTAAAATATTTGCTTACATTTCTTGGGAATATAAACTATGTTTTGTGTGTTGTGACTCATGTTGTTTTATTTTGGATTTTGAATTTATCCTCAAACTGCCCTCCAATATGGAAATTTTGTGTGGTCTGTTTTGAAAATACTTTTCTCCAAATCTATTTTGTGTTTGTTTGACACCTGTATCCCAGCCTTGAGATAGATAAATTTTTTGATTTGAAAGTCTCAGACAACTATGTAAATAAACGTTCACCCAACTAATTCTTCATTTAATTTTTTTTTTGAGTTGCTGTGTTTGTGTCCACACTCTTAATCTTAAAATATTGAGGTTTGAAAACTTTGATTTAAGTAGATGAGAATCAAATTGTAATTTAGTTTAAGTTGTAGCTGATAACTGTCATGGGGAATAAAGATTCGAACAATTTATAGATTCTTTGTCCCAGAGTTATTGAAGCTGGTGGGCACAAAAAGGGCTGAGATTATTTTGAAAAGTAGTAATGGTTTAGGATAGCAATTCTCAAACCTTTTAGTCTCAGGAACCCTGGACAGAAATTAAGGGCCGAAAGAGCTTCTATTTCTGTAGGTTATATAGAACTATTGCTATTTACTGTTAGAAATTAACACTGAATTTTTATTTACAATACTCACTAACATAAGGTAGTTTTTTAAAAAAAATTTTTATTTTTTTATTAAATCATAGCTGTGTACATTAATGCAATTATGGGGCGTGAGGTAGTTTTTAATGAAAAATAACCATCTCTGAAAATTAAATAGAGAAAGTGATACCTTCATACAAATCTCTTTAACATCTGGCTGAGTAGAGTTGAATAGCAGAATTCTAACACATGTCAAGTCTGGTTCAGTCTGTTACAACATGTTTCTTTGAAGGATATTTGGAAAATCTGGCATTACACAGATTTGAAGTTGGAAAAGAAATATTTTAATACCTATCTCAGATAACTCTGGACATTCTTTGACAATACAGCAGAACTAAACCAGTGATAATTTTATAATTTAGTTGCAGTGTAGATTCTGATGCTTCATCAATAAACCTTTCATTTTTTGTTAAATAAAATCCATTATTCTGTCTTGGACCCTGAAAAGACATTTTACTCAGATATAGCAAAACCTCCATAGTTGACCGCTTACCTACATTTACCGCATCCTTAAGTTGACCTAATTTTCACAGACCAAACATGTACCACATGTATTTATCAGTATAGTAGGCCTGGTTCATGGTGTTTTTTTTTTTTTTTTTTTTTTGAGACAGTCTCATTATGTCACTCTTGGTAGAGTGCTGTGACTTCAGAGCTTATAGCAACCTCCAGCTCTTGGGCTTAAGTGATTCTCTTGCCTCAGCCTCCCAAGTAGCTGGGACTACAGGCACCTCCCACAATGCCCAGCTACTTTTGGTTGCAGTTGTCATTGTTATTGTAGCTGGCCCAGGCCGGATTCGAACTGTCAACCTTGGTGTATGTGGCTGTCACTGTAACCACTGTGCTACAGGTGCTGAGCCAGGCCCAGTTCATGTTGACCACCTTTGTATGTGGGCCAGTTAGTTTATTATAGTCCCTTGGGTGGTCAAATTACAGAGGTTCTATTGTTTTCTATTTTAACCTCATGCTTTGTTTGGAAAATATTTGCTCTGAGTTATGTGGGCCTTCTAAATACTGATTTATTTCATTTTAGGGTGGAAAATCATATTTGTTTATACTGCCAATGATCTCATTAGAAAAATTTGTAAGTATTGGGAAGCTATCCAGTGCACAGTAGATACAAATTTTCCAAAAATCTAATTTTCTTTTGAAAGCTTGAATTTTAACATTGGCAATAAATACTGTCAGTTTATACTTTGTTCTGTGTTTTCCCAAGCCAAGGAGACTCTAGTGCTTTACTTTTTATAGTTTGTATTATGGAAAAATGTAGGCACATTAAATATGCTGTTTCACACTGTTGTGTTATGCTTCGAGGATAGATTTGGGCACCCAGTCCCTCTCTTCTCCAGTGAAAATTGCATACTGTTCTCTGTTAAGAGATTACTGCATCTTTTGATGATCATTATCCAAGTCAATAGAGCCAAGAAGATAGACAATTTATGTGACTGGGTAGATGTCAGTACTGCCCTTTGGTAATTTCTTGCAACTTTTTTTTTTTTTGAGACAGAGCCTCAAGCTGTCACTCTGGATAGAGTGCTGTGGCATCACAGCAACCTCCAATTCCTGGGCTCAAGCGAGTCTCTTGCCTCCGCCTCTCAAGTTGCTGGGACTACAGGCACCCATCACAACGCCTGGCCATTTTTGGTTGCAGCCGTCATTGTTGTTTGGCGGGCCTGGGCTGGATTTGAACCTGCCTGCTCAGGTGGACATGGCTGGCATCTTAGCCCGTTGAGCCACAGGCGCCGAGCCAATTTCTTGCAACTTTTCTTAACAGTCTATGTTCTTAATGAAAGGACTCAGTACCAGCTAGCTTTATGAGTGACAGAGAACATGGTGAAACATTTTCAGAACCTATTCAGAATTAGACATTGGCTTATTTAAATGTGGCTCAATGGGCTAAGTCGCCAGCCACGTATACCTGAGCTGGCGGGTTCGAATCCAGCCCGGGCTCGTGAAACAACAATGATGGCTGCAACCAAAAAGAAAAAAATAGGAGGAAAAAAAATAAATGGTTGGTATTGCCAGATGGATCCGATTCTGAAATGGGAAAGCTGTCTGTAGCTCATTAGTGAAATGAAGGAATTAGTGAATATGAAGGTGAGTTGTCATGGGAAATTAAATGGAAACGAAAAAAATGTTAAATAGTTTTTGGTTTGCATACTGACTTTTAAATATGACAGGTTACATTGGCAGAGGGATCTGTGAAGACTTTCATCTTCACAAAGAAGCACATATTTCATCTGACATTGGAGTCAATGTATCAACAGATAAATGAGTAAAATACTTTAATTTGGGAATTAGTGATCAGATAACTGATAAGAGTCAAAAGGATGAATTTATGGTATGCCTTGATATCTGACTTGAGTTACAGAAACTTAAGCATCTGTTCAGTTAAGTGCAACTTCTCAAGGAAATGCCTGATTGTCATGGGTTTGTCGGGTGATGGTAAGGAATACACTGACTTCCTCACCTCCCTCCTTACATATTGTGTAAACTTTAAATATGTCATGGGGACAAAAAAAAATTAACTTCAGAATTCTTATGCTCTATATTTATTTGTTACTTTCTCAACATAAATCTTCATATTTATAGTTTTAGTCCAGTGTTGTATATTACATTCTTTTTCATGTTTTTAGGTACAGTTTACATTTAATATGGACACAGATTTTAAGCAGACTTTCTTAGGCCCGTTCTATCCCCTGCAACTGATATTTCATTCACCATAGTTTAGCTTTGTCCATTTAAGAAGTTTATATAAATTATACAGCATTTATTTTTTTCTTTTTTTTAAATTATTTTTTATTAAATCATAACTTTGTGCATTGATGCATTTATGGGGTTCAGGGTACTGCTTTGATATATAATGTGAAATGATTACATTGAACTAAGTAACACATCCATCACAATTATATTCACTTCTTAATAGTTTTGAAATGTACTTGCATCATGCAAATTAGGTGAGGTCCCTCCAGATATCCTCCCTCTTCCCCTTCCCTCTCTCTCCTCTTCTCTTCTCCTTTCTGGACTATAGTTACGTTTTGCCATTCACGTGAATGTGTAGGTGGTTATATATTAATTTCATAGTAGTATTGAGTACATTGGATACTTTTCCCCCCATTTTTGAGATATTTTACTAAGAAGAATATGTTCCAGCTCCATTGAGATAAACATAAAAGATGTGAAGTATGGGTTGATGGGCACTTGGGCTGTTCCCATGTCTTATTATGAATTGGGCTGCAATAAACATTCTGGTACAAATGTCTTTGTTGTAAAATGATTTTTGATCATCTGAGTATATACCTAGTAGAGGGAATGCAGGATAGAACGGTAGGTCTACTTTTAGTTCCTTGCGTACTCTCCAAACTTCTTTCCAAAATGGTCGTATTAGTTTGCATTCTCACCAGCAGTGTAGAAGCGTTCCTTTCTCTCCGCATCCACGCCAACATCTGTAGTTTTGGGATTTTGTGATGTGGGCTTATCTTACTAGAGTTATATGATGTCTCAAAGTGGTTATGATTTGCATTTTTCTGATGATTAAGGATGATGAGCATTTTTTCATGTGTTTGCAGGCCACGTGCCTGTCTTCATCAGAGAAGTTTCTATTCAAGTCTCCTGCCCACATAGAAATGTTTTCTTACTGATTAGTTTGGGTTCTCTGTAGATTCTAGTTATCAGACCTTTGTCATAATCATAACACACAAAAATCTCCCATTCTGAAGGTTGTCTGGTTGCTTTACTTACTGTACTCTTGGCTATGCAAAAGCTTTTTAGTTTGATCAGATCCTAGTAATGTATTTTTGGTATTGCTTCAATTGCCTGGGGGGGGTCCTCCTCATAAAATATTCTCCCAGGCCAATTTCTTCAAGTGTTTTCCCTGCACTCTCTTCTAGTATTTTTTTTTTTTTTTTTTTTTGCGGTTTTTGGCAGGGGCTGGGTTTGAACCCGCCACCTCTGGCATATGGGGCTGGCGCCCTACTCCTTTGAGCCACAGGTGCCACCCTCTTCTAGTGTTTTCATAGTTTTATGTCTTAAGTTTAAGTCTTTAATCCAGTGAGAATCTATCTTAGTTAATGGTGTAACGTGTGGGTCCATTTTCAGTCTTCCACAGGTCACCAGTCAGTTCACCCAGCACCATTTGTTAAATAGGGAATCTTTTCCCCA
>CAUYRH010036629.1:0-40532 GCA_963574655.1 Perodicticus potto | reverse complement strand
TTTTATTTATTTTTGAGACAGAGCCTCAAGCTGTCACCCTGGATAGAGTGCTGTGGCATTGCAGCTCAGCTCACAGCAAACTCCAATTCCTGGGCTCAAGCGAGTCTCTTGCCTCCGCCTCCCAAGTAGCTGGGACTGCAGGCGCCCGCCACAACGCCCGGCCATTTTTTGGTTGCAGCCGTCATTGTTGTTTGGCGGGCCTAGGCTGGATTCGAACCCGCCAGCTCAGGTGTACGTGGCTGGCGCCTTAGCCCCTTGAGCCACAGGCGCCAAGCCAGTGGCTTGCTTTTAAATGTGATTGAGGTATGAAAACAATTTACTGCCTCTGCTTACAAAATAAAATTCAATTAGTTTTCATAAAGTAACAGGTGAGGCTTCATGGCAAACTCAAACTTTGGAGTAATTACATATTCCGTCAGAGAAACTTTGTTCTAATTGATTGAAATTCCAAAGCCTATAATTCCAAAGAACAAAAGATACTCTTTAGCCAGTTTACTTTTCAAAAGTTGGTTGAATGTGGCGGAACTTGTCCAAATCACTTTCTTCTGAACTTTTCTCTCCATCTATCCCGCATGGGTCTTTCTTTCTATAACCGCTTCCTCCCAGAACTGGTACATGAGATCTGTCAGACCACAGCTTCTCCTTATACCTCTGTTGTGGTTCCAACTTGAAGGGTCTACTATCATTTAAACAGTCAAGTTTCATATTTTTTTCACAACAAAGTCTGGAACAATAAATTTTGGCCTAAGTCTGAAATAAAAGAAATTATATTAGGAAACTCCCTTCCCCAACTGTCTTTGGAAGGAAGAAACAGTGTTATCCCTGGGTGAACATCTTCTGCGGGAGGCGGGAGGAGAAAAGACTAGAAAACTAATCCAGAGACCAAATTTAACAAAGCCCTGTTATCAATGGGTGGTGGATTTTTGTGTAAATACCAAACTGAATTTCATTATTCTCTTGGATAGAAAGGGCAGATATATGCAATCAGTGTTATCTACTTGGCTTTCTCATAGGCTAATGCATTACTTTTTTTATACCATCAGCATTGATATGAGAACTTAAACAGGAGTGAGCTGGAAGGTAAAGGAGATGGGAGAAGGGAGACAAAGAATAAATTAAGGGTCAAGTACAGTACTCAGTAGTGAGACAGAACCTATCTAGACAAGCAAAGCATGTCATCGTGCCAGGCCTGGTGGCAGCCGGGCTGGCTAGTCACTAGTGAGGAGAGCAGAGCTGGAGGGATGGTTGTGTAAGCTGTGCACAGAGCAAAGGGGATGAGAGCTGGAGTTAAAAGCCAGCCAGGGCTCTGTTACTCCAGCCTTCTGCCTTCCTGGCTGTCCAGAGGAAATAGCACCTTTTTCTGAGTGGTCTTACCAGTGGGAGTGCCCTTTTATAATTCTTGGCCTGGAGGGGTACCTTTCTCCAAAGCTTCCAGAGGTGTAAGCTCGGCAGGTGGCCCGGCACGGAGGCTTGTGGACAGCTACTCTCCATGGGAGCACAGCCCAGCAGCATAGAGCTGAAAATCAGACCACACAGGTGGTCAAGAAGTCAGCCAAGCTAGATCGACCCAATGCTAGTCCTTGGATAGATCACCAGGGACACATCACATCCTTTTCACAGAGACACCAGCCCTTGCTAACTTATCAAAGCAGGTGAGGACACATGGGCACATTGATAAGTGGTGACCCAGTCTGGGGACTAGATTACAAAGTAGGGGATAGGCACAGACCCAGCTACCAGGGGACTCACTTACTTTGAGGTCTGTTACTTGTAGCTTCATAGAAATCCACAGAATCTGGTTTGGTGAATATAATTAAACAGTATGGGCCCTGAGGTCACAGAAAACTAAAAGGTACAGGATTAGGAATTTGACTTTGACCCTGAGTTTTAGAGGATGATGTCAGGAGTTAGCTGCAGTTCTGCCCCTAAACTTAAAGGCCAAACAACTTATCTCAGTTTGCAAGGGACTTTCTTGAGTTTAGCACTGAAAGTCCCACATCCCTGGGTCCTTTGGGTGACGATGGCTGCCCTTCAAGTGAATGACCTAAGTCCTTAGGTCAACTTTCCTCCTTACTGTACTGGGCCCTCAAAGCAGGGAGGGAGCAGCATCTCCTCAGAGGGGAAGGAGTGACCCAGGCTCTTTGAGGAGTGCAGAGCAGGACCTTGAGGTCTCTGTTCAATTAGCAGCAAAGCGAAGTGCCCCCTGAGAGCACAGAGGCCTCCATGACAGAAGTGAAGAAGACAGGGAAAGAGCCGCCTGGACCCTCACGTGAAGCAGCAACAGACATACGAGCACAAACCTCTTCTGCAGCGCCCAGTCGGTATTTTAGAACAGCCAATCTACGTATAAAGTAGGAAAACTATGCAGTTCATCCTTTTAAAACTAAAATTGTATTCTGTAAGTTCATCCTGAAAATTCCATTTGTCACTCCTTTTTTGTTTCCTACTTGAAAAGTTTGGGAAATCTAAAATACAGCTATGGAACTCTATTTCCTGAAAATGAGACACTATGTCGCAATGATATCATCCCACCTCCTAAACTCAGGACGGTCCCGGGGGTGACTGAACATACCCCACATTTTCCTCATTAAAATGCCATCCCTCCTCACTTACAGGTCACTTACAGGTGACCTTCTGCCTGTAGCCACCTATCAACGAGCCCATTGTCTTACGTAAATGACATCATCTCCTGAAGAATGTTTTTCTTACATGTTACATAACCTTGCTCAGAAGACCCTAAACCCTCATCACCACGACAGTGATCACTGATAACATATCAGGAGCACCAGCGACGGACCCTTTCTCCACACTCTGGCTTCCATGTCTCACTGCCGCCATCCCTCCCATGCTTTCCTACTGCCAATCGTTAGGACTAAAGCCCTGTCCTCACTTCTTGATGGGCTTTGGTGATAAAAGAGAATCCTCTTGGATACGAGCTGTTACCTGCTTCCCAGGGCTCTTTTATCTGCAATTTGCTAAACTTCAAATTCAATATGCAAGGAACAATTTTCTCATTCCTTTACTAAATTAATATTTAGTTCAGATCTGACAAGTTATGAGATCTCCCGGGTGCTTTAAAATATCACTCTACTGTTCTGGGTAGAGATTAGACTGAGGTTGGGGACAAGATTAAAAAACAATGAAACACTTTCAGGTGGCTATTAATGACATAGGTGAGAGATGACAATGCTTTGAATGTGGATGGTAGCAGGAGAAACAGTAAAAAAAAAAATTGTAGCAAAATATGTAGCAAAATTTACTATTCTAACCATTTTAAGTGAACAATTCCTTGGCATTAATTTATATTTGTGTTGTTGTTGTACAAACCATCACCATCGTCCATCTCCAGAACTTTTTCATCATTTTAATCTGATACTCTGTACTCATTAGATTAATAACTGCCTTCCATTAGTCCCTCCGTCCAGCCACTGCTCTACTTTTTGCCTGTATGCATTTGCCTATTCTAGGTGCCTCATGTAAACAGCATTATATAATATTTTTTCTAAGATGTATTTTGAAGATACAGCATAAGAGGCTTGGTAATAAATTGAGCATTCAAGGTAAGGGACAGATACATCAAGGATGCAGCTTACTCATCCTGAGAAATACCAATGTGTCCTTTAAACAATGAGCCTAGATGAGATCCCCCAAGGAGTGCCATTTATAGAAAAGCAAGGGGATCATAGACTAATCTCTAGGGAATTGGAACAAAGTCTTGAGAAGATGGGAGGGGTAAAATTCCATGCACAAATGAAGAACAGGCAGAGTATATAGGCACAGACGTGGGTAGGGTAGAATATTTTCTAATGGGAAGATCAGGTGGTTCTGATAGACAGCTTCTATAGACAGCTTCTATATCTGGTATCTAAGTAAAATAATACAGGTCATTTGCTGAGAGTGTGAAAAAGGAGGCAGTATTGGACACTGAGAGAGAGACCTACATTCAGTTCAGAGACTAAGACAGTGAACAGAGTAGGAAGAAATAGAATTAACTCGCAGCCCACTTGCTATCTGTGGTTGTGAACGTAGAATAAATCATCAGGGTTGTGGGGGTTTGGTCCAGCCATCTTCAGCTGCAGCAGTAGAATAGGCATCCATTTGGGATTTTGCCTGGCAAATGAGAAAGAGGGAGAGAGAGGAAAGGGAGGGAGGCCAAGATATTTTCTGTATACCCATATCTATGGATGAAAGAAATGTGTGTCTGGCATTTGAAAGAACATAAAGTCAATAATCTGAAAGGTTACGTGGGAGCACAGAAAGATGGTTAAATGAAATGTCAAAAGTGACCCATACCTTTGAAGTATTTACATAAACAAAGGCCCATAATAAATAATTTTTAGTATTTATTTTATTGTTATTCACAGAAGTGGAATCCATTTAGCATATTGCTAGGAATATAGTTTGAACAGCTGTTCGATAATCCTGTGTTAGCTGAAAGGATGAATACCAAGGGACTATTCCAGAAAGCAGCATCTCCATATCCTGATGAGGATTTTAAACCATAGGCATTTATTTTATAAACATCTTTATTATTAAAATATTTCAAACCAATGTAAAAAATAGAGAATATTATTACAAGCACCCTGTATAACTATCACCCATTTATCGACTCATGACCAATCTTATTTCCTCTATCTCCACTTCATCTCTTTCTTTCTCTGGACAATTCTGAAGAAAGTCCAGGTAGCATATCTTTCATTCATACTTATTTTAGTACCAAAACATGTTTTTAAACTTCTCCTGGCCATACCCAGGTTAGATTGTAAAAATATTTCCTCAGGAGAAGCATCATGGCAAATAATTGATTCAAGAATTTTTTAGCAATTCTTTCAAAAAATAGAAGTGAGGAAATGCAATATTGCATGCTAAAATTTATCTTCACCGTTGGAGAAGTTCTACTCTCAGCTAGCCAAAATCTATTTAAAACAAATGTTACATTGGGATTCTTGGAAACAAAAGTTAGACAAATCCCCAGAAATTACGATTTCCTTTTTAAGCGTTTTAAGGGAAGAATATAACTTTTGGGAGAAGAGAAAGTCTTTGGCTTTTGCCAGTGATGTAAACTGACAGGGGCAAGAGTCCCGGGAGTTCAGATCATCACCTGTGTCCGTGAACCGGGGATAATAGTTCCTCTGTGTTGGGATTAAACAAGTGAACATGTGAAAGGCTTCTGGCACGTGGCAGCACAGAGACTTTGGTCCCCTCCTGACTTATCCAAGGTGCATCCCTCTCCCAATGGGAAGCCATGTGTCAAGTCTGCATAGCCTCATGGCCATGGGTTCCCACCTGAGACCCAGACCCTCTCCCTCAAAGCCCATCAAAGACCAACCCGTTCATCAAAACATCTTTACCACAAATCATGACCTGCCTTTGCTTGTTAAAGAGAAGCCACCTGCCCTTGTAGTTACAAAAAGGGTTCCGGGAAAATGAAGTCTTAAAATCATATCCTGCCACAGATCATTAAGCCTCTATTAATATTACTTATTAAAAACTAATTGACTCAATGTCTTGGTCATTGCAGCAATAACCAGGAAATGGAAATCCTTTTATTTTTTCTATATTGTTGATAATACATTCTAAACTGCAATTGTCCCACCTGTCCTAGTAAACAGCCTATAAGGAAGAAATTTTCAGCTTTAAAAAAAACAGAAAGAAATTTTCAGCTTTAGAGATTCAAGCCATATCAGTGTCTCAGAGTAATCATAAATGTCAACTAGGACAGGCAGAGGTATAAGAACTCGGGCTGAATGTGAATTGGCCCAGCTCGTATCTTAAAAGTTAGATTTTGACCAATATCAGATTTTCCTCATGGAATTTACTATTTTATTCAAAAAGAAGATGGAAAAAATAGCAATCTACTTCTCTTTGAGCTCCATTTAATTTTTATATTGAATGTTACTTTAGATTTGGCTGCATGGGAATTCTATCTGGATTGAACATCTAATTATATTGTGAACATCAAATTTAGGTGTAGGAAATTGTAGTGTGAGACTAAAATTGTCTGACCTTGTTATTTCCCTACTTGAGAGTAAGATCTCTATCAGACGAAACCCAATCCAAGGAGTTAGTTCCCATTCGCAGACCTGATAGATACACCAGTTTTGCGATATTAATTGTTAGGAATGTCTGGGTATGTTTGGATTGCCATAACCAGTGTTTTTGCTACTTTCAAGGTTTGCTTTTAAGAGAATTTTATGCTTTGATCTTTTCTTGCCTGAGAGTAATGGCTGACATTTGAGCGTGGCCACATCTCTTGAAGCCACCTAGAACACTTTTCTCTAAAGCAGCAGATTAAAATGGGCTTGGCATTTCTAAGTAAACAAGTAGCAGAAATGAATGCAGAATTCATAGAATATAATCAAATCTGGCATTTGAAGACACTGGTATTTAGAAGTCTTATTATAAAGTTCCTAAATAAACACACCTATCCACATGACTGTGTGCTTACTCCCATAAACTAAAAATAATAATAATAATAATGCCTCCCAGTAGGCTAGAATATTATCCCCCGTAAGTTATGCTGTCTGGTGAGAGTAAAATCCCCCACCACCACTACCGAGGTGTGTGATACATGAACACCGCGAACAGACATGCAAGTGCCTGGGTGAGTCAAAGACTTCCATAACCAATTGGTTATGGAAGATTTTATTTTAAAAGCCTCATCTCTGTGAGGTGACACAAGTCACAGTAAGTCAAGCTGTTTCCTGTAATATTTCCATAAGCTGAAATAAGTACTCATGTCTGTGTCACTCAGATCCTGGTTCCGTTACTACCATTTTTGGTGATAATTCTGGCTGTAGGAGTTCTCAGCTACTGTGATCCTGCCTCCCCTAGGAGACACGTAAACGCGTGAGAGAGAATCTGAGGTTGTCACAATTTCTGGTACTTATTCATGCCCTGGGAGAGAGAGCAGGAATGTTAACATCCTACGGTGTGCAGGACAGTGTCACGGGAATTGTTGACTGGCCCAAGAACCAACAGCATCCCTGAGGGAACAGTACTCGGAGAATGTTCCCTGGAGTTTTCTTCCTTTCCTTTTTTCTTAACTAACTCTTTGCAGTCATGCATTCTTCATTTGTTAGGACCACACCTTTCCAAGACAGACTGTCCAAGTTTAAGGACATATGTAGAAGAAACATCAGCAAACGGCAGTGAGATTCAAAATACATATTTGGTGTCTTCAATCCACAGCACAGGCTGGCTGTCAGCCCTGGTCCCTCCCTCAGACCCTAATACATGTATCATTTGCTGTTGAGAAGCTTTTCCTCACATCTGACTTGATTTGTGCTGAATCTTAAACCCGTTCTTAAACCTGTTCCTTTGTGCTGAATCTTAAACTGGGTGAGAAGCATTGTCTATCTTACAGTTCTCAGCATGTTTGAAAATGGTGAATGGACTTGAATTGACTTCTGTACCATAATGGCTATAAGGAAGCTGTGCTTCATTTTAAAAGACAACCCAACCTGCTTAACAGGCATAACTAACTCCTGAGCTAAATCAGACCAGAATTTCCAATTTCCAACCGGCAGCATCCGCTCTTAGCTCCACTGCTTTATGTTTCAGGCTCATTGACTCCAGAAATGTGCTCAATGCTGGGAGCTTTCCTGTCAGAGCCCTCAGTCTCAGAGAAGTCGCATGGTCCACAGTTATTAGCTGACTTGGGGGGAGAGAAACAAGGACCCGGCAACTGGGTTGCTTTGCCGGTGGGCGGTGGAGTGCCTGCTCCCTAGAAGGCACCACCTAGGGGTCATTTAACAATTCAAGGTTCTGGCAGAATAGAGTTTAAAATGGAATGTAAAGAGAACTCTAGTGTTTAATCTATAAATTACTGAGAAGTGTTTTAGAAATAAGGGATAGGATAGTAATATAAATTTTGCATGAATGAGAAAATTCACGAAGCAATGCTTTTCAAATATGCACATTCCATGTCTGGTGTATGTCTTTCATTCCTGTGGACTATCGTAAATCCCACATATGCATTAGTATTGCATAATTAAATTAGGAAGCCAACTTCTTATGGAAATTTGACAGAGATTCCCTAAAGAGCACTACTCATATCCTTAGTAAATTTACCAATGTCTCTGACACCAGCACGGACATTTATGTTGTGCATGATAAGGAGTGTTCAATAAAGACTTTAAGAGTTCTGACCCACTCTTATTACAAGAAATCCAAGAGTTTCAAAAAATTCCCAAATGTTCTAGCAATGGCACCATCTTTGAAATAAACATCTCGTTGCCTGAGAAGCTCTTTTTAAAGGCTATACACATTTACATAGCAATAAACAATATATCACAAATAATATACATATATATATATCATTTATTTTTATTTTTATTATGATTGTCAAGTCAGCCTCATTTCTTTGCATTTATACCAGAAAGAGGGGCCAAGCTTGGGGTGGTCAGCAGTAGCACAGAGAGAGAAAGATGGTAAAATGAACCATAACTTATAATGTATAAGTTACTAATGAGAATTTTCTTCTGGAAACAGAAAATAACGGAATATCCTTCACTCAAAATAAAGGATACTTAAATGAGTATCCTAGCCACGTGTTATTCTGAAGGTGAGTTCAGATCTGGTGTGGTGGAGTCACAGTTATGAGGACTCAGATTCCTCCTTTTTTTTACTCTGCCATCCTTGTCCTACCGGTCCACAGGAGCTTACAATTCTTTCCACATACCAGCCAGAAGCAGTCAGAATAAAGGAACAAGGGAAGGCAAAACTTTTCCCTTTAAAGGCACATGGAGGAAGTAGGAAGTCTTGCATGCCATTTTGGCTTATATCTTGTGTTTCAGAATATAGGCTTTATTCTAGCAAAAAAGTAGGATATTGAAGGAAAGACTAGGTATTGGGGTAGGCCCACCTTTTCAACCTGGCATTCCAGGTGGTCAGATAAACTATATGTGCCATTCATAAATAAGATATGCCTGCATGTTCCAACATGCTTGCTAGAGAACCTTGCCCATAAATAGCTCCTATAGCTACAATTCATATCTGGCCCTTCTGCTCTTCACTTGTGAGCATTTAGTGATGTATGGTTGATGAGCCTTGGCACTAGCTCTGAAAATCAAATTGAGACAAGTTGTCTAAAATTATATAGATTATTTTAGGTCATCTTGGTTTAGTTAACTTTTTACGTTAACTAACCCAAACAGACACCCTAAGCCTCAAAACAGTTCTATATATAGTGCCATGCATAATGCATGAGCATTCCTTAATGCATCCTTTACCACAAATTTTGTTACATGTCATTTGGTAACGTTTTAAATCCAAGGTTAAAAATAAATAGGAAAGCAGATTCTGTAATTCTATGACACTATACTCTTGAGGTTAAGCTTCAAAGATGAATCCTAGAAAAGAATTTTCCTATGACCTACACATTACTGTAATCTTGGCAATAGGCAGGAGCATGGGGGTTGGTTGGTTAATCCAATCCACCCTGGAAAGACAAGGTCATAACTAGGTCTTAGCTCTGTTAGAAGAAAAAGACAAAAGACCTGTCTTATAGAACAAAAGCAGCCCAACCTTTGACTGTTGAGAAAACATTTGCAGAGACTTCTCCCACAAAGCAGAAGAGTTTGCTTTCTTATACCAATGACTCAGTTCACATTCTCACACTTGAATAACTCATAAATGATAACTAATGATTTGGCAAGATACAGCCAATGATGAAGAGTTCTTGAAGATTTCAGAATAATAACACTAAATATATAATTGGATATATTTGCTGATGATAATTATAAAAGATAAATACCAGAGTTCCTCAATATAGGCATATTGGGTCATTTTGTTTTAGAGGTCAATGATCCAACTCTAGTTTTTCCTTTGATTTTAGCTTGCATTATTCAGTCAAACCTAAATGGTAGACATACAGACAGTTGAGATTTCTCTTCTATCGCAAAGTGAACAAAGCCCAGGAGTATCTATTGCTATGTAGATTTAATGAAACCAGAAGCAAGAACTTTGAAAATAAACCTTGCCTTTCCTCAAGGGATACTCTATGCATACAACAATTTCTTTGTTCTGTGTTTAGCTTAGTAACTTTTCCCCTCATCATTTTAAATACTAAACTCATATATATATATGTATATGCACATACATACATATATATAGAGAGAGAGAGTCTTCCATTCAAACAATCTAGGTGTCAGTAGAAAATAAATTAAATGTTTTAAAACCCCATTAGAAAATACAATGAATTAGTTCAAAAGACAAATGGCAAAGAAAATATTTGCAACTATGACAAAGGGCTAACTTCCATAATATGTAAAGAGTATATCTACTAATCAAAAAGAAAGATATGAAAAGCTATAGTGGAAAATGGGCAAAATATATTCACAGAAAAATCCTAGGGGAAAAAATGCAAATAATTGACTATATTTGGAATTAAAGAAATAAAAATGAAGACTTGAAATTTTTTAACTTATCAAATTGGTAAAAATTAAAGGTTAAATATTTTAATGTCAAAAATTATACGTGGACATATGCACCTATAGATTTTTTGTGGGTGTATAAATAGGGCAACCTTATTTGGAAGACAATTTGGCTTCCCCTATTAAATATTAAATGTACATATATTTCACGTGTATAATTTTACTTCTAGGAATTCATATGAGATATATTGATTACAATATTGTTTATAGTAATGAAGTGGAAGTAACCTAAAGATTCTCCAGTGTCTGGAGTTGTTTGACTACAACTCCAGTATCTGTAGTTGTTTGACTACGAGTAGTCAAACAAATTATATGTTGACATATAGTTGACAAAATATATGTCATATACCACGAAATTATTATAAGTAATGCAATAGCTCTGTTGGTCTCATATAAAAGGATATGCAAGGGTATTTCTTTTCCTTTCGTAATTTGAAAGTTGCACAATAGTCCATCTGTGTGTTTAGTATAATCCCATTTACCTTGAAAATTACTGAATGTGTCTGTGATTATAAAATACCTGAAAGAACACAGATGAACAGTTTCTAGGGAATGAGACTCGAGGTGGGGAGGAGGTCTATGAAGTGAAAATTTTCCCTTCGAACCTTCAAAAACTGCTTGCTTTCACTAAGGAGAGGAAGATACGGCTTTTAGGAAAGGAAGGAAGGGAGGGAGCCCTGTAGTCGGTGTTTTCATGTGGCGCGCGAGTTGGCGGCCTTCCTACCTCAGGTGCATGCTCGTCACTCCTGACCTGTGGCCGAGGACCCAGCACAGCTGTGTTTGACATACCTTCTTTCTCCGGGTCACTCAGTCTTCTGGCAATCCTCCTCTCCTAAAACAAAAAGAAAGAGTCAACTCAGGAAACCCGAGGGAAGAGAGGCTGATTAAGGAAGCATTACAGAGAACAATGTTTTCAAATTGCGTATAAAGGATGCACATAAAACGTATGAGACTCACATGACAGATTTGACAGTTACATTTAATATTGACTGAAATCTGAACCAAATTTATCTTCCCTCTTGGAAGTTGATGAATGACAAACAGCCTAAATTTATTCCTAATCCTTAGCCGGAACAAGATATCCTATTCTAATGGGTACATCGAAAATGCCTTCATTTAGATCCTTACCATAAATACATCTGTGGGGCTGGAACTGTTCATTTCCTCTTTTCTATCCTTATGGGCACCCCCAAAGTCTAGCTCCCTCTGCCTGTGCCCCCTGCCCATTGTGGTGTGCTTATCCAATAGCCATTTCACGTTGAATATCGCCCTCAGGCTCGCTGTGGGAAAGGGGGCTCCTCTATACTCTTTACCCCGCTATCCTTTCATGATGCGTCATAGGAAGGCAAAATATATGTCACATTTCTTCAGCTTTTCAAAATATGGCAAAAATGAAAACTCAAATATCTGTCATTTAAAATAAATTGTGACTGTTCTCACTGCTATATTTTTCCCTTGACAGTACTTCTATGAGGGTCTTTTCTACCATATTTGCTTGTGCGCCTCCAATGTACAAAGCACCATAGGGGCTGCAAGATAAATAAAGCAGAGCTATTTACTTGAAGGATTTAAGCTTACAAATAAGTCCAGAGTAACTAGTGTTTATTGAGCACTGTTCCAAATAATTTACAGGAAATAACTGATCCTTACAACACCCTGATACCATTATTAGTCCTATTTGCCACTAAAAAAAATTAAATAAATAAAATAAAAACCAAGGCCCCACAGGGTCAAGTAATTGGGTCAAAGTCAGACTGCTTATAAGTGGCAGACCCAAGAAGTTGACACCCAAGCCCACGCCTGGACTGCTGTGTTCTACAGCCTCTACGCAAAGAGCTGGAAAATGCCCCTTAGTGATACAAAGTGCAATAGGAATTCACAATGAGCATGGGGTTCTGCAGTCCCTACTCCCCATCCTGCAGAACAGGGAAACTAGCAGCACAGGGGAGGTGAGTAGTGGGGGAGTGGGCAAAGCTTCATCTGTCTTTACAGCTGCTCTTCATCATTCTCTTCATCACCTGAGCTCCACTTTGTCAGATCAGCAGCAGCATTAGATTCTCATAGGAGTGGGAACCCTTCTGTAAACTACGCATGTGAGGCATCTGGGTCGCATGCTCCTTATGAGAATGCAATGCCCGATGAGCTGAGATGGAGATGTAATGCACTTGAATCATCCTGAAAACACCCCACCCCTGATCCATGGTAAAATTGCCTTCCATGAAACTGGTTTCTGGTTCCAAAAAGCTTGAAGACTGCTGATGTAGTTCATTGTTTTTGTTTTATAGATAGGAAAATCACTTGGAAAAAAGTCATGTTTTGCCTAAATTATTCATGTGAATTAATGTGAAAGAGATTTTACATGAACATGAACTCCAAACTCCCTGCATGCTGTTCTTTGCTCAGTATCATGCCTCTACTTTAGTCTGGGAGGTACAACACGCTAGAACTCAAATAGGAAAAAGTTCTCCATGCACCAGAGAAACAAACAGAAGCAGGGTATATAGGGCATCAACCTTCTTTCAACATGAAACGCTGAACCCTTTATTTTCTCATTCTTCCCTCTTAGGACCATGTTCTCTGCTGTGTCCTGAGGGATAATTGAGGAAAGACCTAGACAAATGGGAACACAATCAACACACCTGCTCTCCAGACAGCTCCATTATTAACCATACCACTGATATTACCCTACTTGATCATTGCTAAAGTGTCATTTAATTTTTTTGTTTATTAAGGGTGGATAAGGAGGGAAAAATAAACTAAAAATACCAGTGTACTATTCACTCTTCAGGAGACACATTGCTAAGCCAATTTTGTGCTTGGTTTCATCAACAAATGCTTGTGTTAAGTTTCCAGGAAGGTCTATATTGTTGTTGTCATCTATTTGAAGCTTTGCTGATAGTATTAATATTTAGCAAGTGATCTGATTGCCTTACGCAGCAGTAGGGCAGACTGGGCTGTGTACTTGGAAGTTGAATTTATGTTCCCAGAAACACACTAATTAGGAACTTTCTGAAAAATGTACAGTAGTTACTCTTGGTTTGTTATTTTACAATCTATTGCGAATCCACAGGAACCAACCCTCACATACTGTGCTCCGAGGGATATTGCTTTGTGTTTTCCCCAGTGAGCACATTCTTATTAGAAGGCAGCTTTGCCAGATTATAAGCAGTGAGAAATAACCAACTGATGCTTTGTGGAAAGTGGGTGAGAACCTCCCAGGACTCTCAGCACCCAGCTGCCCCTGCCAAGCCCCTGTCACCCAGCAATAGCCACAAGTTTGGGTTGCTGAAGTCTAACTTGATCCTAGGAAACAAGAGCCAAAAGACCTAACTTGAGGATCTGGGGTTTCCCCTACATGCTGTTTCTGGGGAAGGAACAAACAGAGCTCAGAGGAGAGCTACTCATGCGTGTGGGATTCTCCTCTGAGGCCTGGATTTGAGGGCTGCCTGAGCCATCTGGCCTACGGCTAGTTTATTTAGTAAGTTAACAACTCCAGAAACATGATATTACCATGAAATTCATCTCCCAGTTTGGGATAAGATAGCCAAATTGGTAGAAACCTACCGATAGTACTGAAATGGTGTTGATGACTTTTTTTGTAGATGCTAGATAGATAGTCACAGATACAGATGTAGATTTATATCTGTATCTTGGCCAATGAAAGACAAGAGAGAAGAATATGGGGACGGATCAGTCCAGTAAATAATAATATGTTGAGTGACACTTCGGTATGTGTTTCAGTTCCTCTTTCAAGAGAAAAGAAATTAAGTAGATCAGCATCCAAAAGGATAGTTCTTTTAAGTCTCAAGCTAATTACTTGAGAATGGAACACTCATTTCTCCAGAAATCAGAAACAGATTTTTAAAAGAAGGAAAGAATCCAGTTCCTGTCCTGTCCCAGAAGACAAGAATTGAGGCATTCATAATCATCATTATAATTAATAAAACAACCACTAAAATTTCTTGAGACTCTAAGGACTAAGCATCATACAGGCACTTAGAAATGACCTCATTTAACATTTTACCACCCTAAAACACATCTAGGCTGAAAAAGAATGATGAAGGATACTTCCTCCAGCAGAGGCTGTTGTTGATTTTAACTTCTCGTTTAGTTGGAGAAGTGATGAGACAGATATAGGCAATACATAAGGGCTGTGTGATGTCAGCACAGATCTGGGTGTGCTGCTCAGGTTGCTGTCACATATGTAAATTTATTTAAATTGGTTAATCAGTCTGTTTTAATATGATGTGTATCCAACCGTTGGGTTGTAGAAATTTCAAAGTTTTTATTTTTTGACAGGATGCCTGCCGTTTTTCTCTCTTGACTCCCGCTTGTTTTATTCATTTTGGGGTAGTTGCCAATTAGACCCAATTGGTAAGTATATAATAAATGGACAACTTGAATTTCCTCTTCAACTCCAATCAAGAAAATTAACCACAGAAGCCTTAATTTCCTCTAAAAATTTCTAACAATGTCACTCCCTGTGACTGCTGTTTACTTCTGTCTCTTCTAAGACATTCAACCACATCAGAGATTAGTTACTCCTTATTATTTGTCATCCTAAAGACACCACATAGGACAGCTTGGCATTGCTGCTAGGGCATCACTAGAAGGAGGTAAGCACTTATTTAGGTTCCAAGCACTACACTGGGCATTCTTGTGTATACTATCTTTTTTTTAATACTCACATAAACCCTTCAAATTAGGGATTATCTTCTTCTTCAATAGCTGAGTAAGTAACAGCTCAAAGAGCTTGAGCCTTTGTCATCAGTTAGTGGGACATCTGGGTGCAAACTTTGGCTGATATGATTTCAGAATAACTTTTCCTCCTATCTCATACATGGAAGTATTGTCTCATTTAAAAAGAGGTTTCCCCAAATGTTGTTACCCTGGAAATCTTGGGGTGATCATTTCATCCAACAATTATTTGAGCACCAAATCTGTGCCAAACACTAGTGAAGGGTTGGTTCTGTTGAAATGAGTCATCAAGCAGGACTTTGGGAAGAGGATGGTGGCTTGTGGCAAAATGGTAAATGCGCAGTAACAGGAGAAAGTGGATAGGGTGATGGAGAGCAGGGTGTGGGTGCAGACAGGCAGAGGAGCTTCTGACCGTGTATCCGTGGCTACAGTCTTTCTTCATGTGACTCGTGGACTTCCCTTTGTCATCCTATGCCTGAGAATATATGAAGGAGGCTGGGAAGGCAAAGGGACGTTCAATTGTCATCACTGGCATCTTTTTTGATCATTGCACCATCATCAAATGCATTGGGATAACCATGACATGAAATTTTCCATCATTGGGCCTATTACTGTCCCCTGAGAAAGACAAAAACTCTATATGTCAAAGATCATAGTAGAACTTCATCCTGGGGGCTCTGGAAGTGAGACGGACTAACAGCCCTGGGTTCAAATCTTGAATGCCAAACTCAAGGGATCCTCCTGCCTTGAAAAGAAAATTAAACTTCCTCTGGACAGGTTACATGTACAGTCATGCATCACTTAACAATGGGGATACATTGTGAGAAATTTGTTGTTAGGTGATTTTGTCATTCTGAGAATATTTTAGAGTGTGCTATACAAACCTAGATGGCATAGCCTACTGCACATGGGCTATATAGTATAGCCTATGGCTTGGGGCTACAAACCTATAGCATATTAGTGTACTAAATGCTGTAGGCAATTGTAACACAATGGTAAGTATTTGTCTATCTAAACACCTAAACATAGTAAAATATGGTATAAAAGCTAAAAAAAAGGGGGGGGGGGTATGCCTATGCAGGGTACTTACTGTGAATAGAGCTTGCAGGGCTGAAAGTTGCTCTGGGTGAGTCAGTGAGTGAGTGGTGAGTGAATATGAAGTCCCAGGTCCCTATAACACTACTGTACACTAATGTAGACTTTATTAACACTGTGCACTTAAACTATACTAAAATTCTTTCTTTGAGACAGAGTTTCACTCTGTTGCTCTGGGTAGAACCATGGCCTCAGCTTAGCTCACAGCAACCTCAACTTTTGGGCTCAAACAATCCTCCTGCCTCAGCCTCCCAAGTAGTTGATACTACAGGTGTCCACCACAATGCCTGGATAATTTTTGTATTTTAAGTAGAGACAGGGTCTTGCTTTTGTTTAAGCTAGTCTGAAGTTCCTAAACTCAAGGGATCCTCTCGCCTCAGCCTCCTAGAGTGCTAGGATTACAGTTACGAGTCACCACACCTGACCCTAAATTTTTTTTTAAATCCTTTCTCAAAAATAAATTATCCTTCACTTACTACAAATTTTCTCTTTTGATAAACTTTGCAAAAATTTTTTGACTCTTTTGTAAAATTATACTGAAAACAGAAACACATTGATATTTTTCTTCTGTCTTTATTCCATAAGCTTTTTCTTAAAATTCATTTAACTTTTTTACTTTTGAAAACTTTTGATTAAAAACTAAGACACACACTAATTAGCCTAGGCTTAAACAGAGTCAAGATGACCAAGATGTCACAAGGCAATAAGAATTCTTCAGCTTATTGGGCTATCCTATTTGTGGTCTGTCATTGACCCAAATATGTTGTGCTATGCCCAACAGTACATCAGGAACATCATTTTGCCTTCTGTGGGTGCTCTGATATGTTCTGCCCAATCATGCAGATTCTCTACTGCCCAACCAATCCAGGGAAAGACCTTCTAAAATACAAATACCAAATTCATGTTCACTTCACTTAAGACTGTGATAACTAGCTATTTTTCAGATGCTCCCAACTGAACATGTTCAAAGTTTTCTCTGCCTTTTAAAGAGCCTTTTCTCCAAAGAATAATTTTTGTCAGGAAAACATTTCAATCTCTACCCCCTGCCTTCTCTTCACTTTCTAAAGTGGCTTGACACAAGTGAGCTATGTAACTGAAATTTTTGTCATACTTGTTAATGAAAAGTCACTTTGTCAATCAAGATAGTGAAGTCAAAAGAATGACTTCGGGGAATAGAACAAACTTTAGTGAAACTCATTTCTTGATGTTTGCCTGTCTTGTTTATCTGATCCACTTTCCTATTTAGGCTAGGAGATTTCTATTTTCCAACAGAGGACTTCTCCACATTGGATTTACTTGCTCAAGGACTGGGTCAGTTCTTATAAATAAGTAGGTCTGAACAGGGAGACAGTCTACCATTCTAAGATCTCTTAGACACTTTCACATTCGAGGAAGAGCATTTGAAGTCTATTTTCAGATGAGAAAGATTTGGGTTGCAAGTGTGTGACTGGCATTTTGGTCTCAACATTAGCAAAGTTACTCTTTCAGATATCATACTTTCCTCTCACAATAACATAGACTTTCTTGATGGGACCTCATCTCCTTGTGTCATTACTAACTGAAAGACCTGCCATATTTTTCCTATTATTTTTCTAGCTTCTTCTCCTACAAGGACAACAGGTGGACCTACGCCCCACCCATTCCAAGCTACTTGCAATTTCCTTCAAACAACATACCCTATCAGATATGTTTTTGTTTCCTTTTGACATTACCTAAACATCATCTTCTCCCCCACCCTAGCTATCTAGCCCAAATCTACACTCTCTCTGAGTGTCAGATCAAAATCCTTCGTCTCTCTGAAATCTTAGGGGAACCCCCATCCCAACTTATCCCCTCCCCATCCTCAGAGCACTTCGTGTAAACCTCTGTCAGAGCACCACTTCTTTCGGTAGTGTGACTCTGCCTGAATGTCCCCTATCATCTGTAGACTGTGAGTTCCTGCAGAGCAGAGCCTGCATCCCATTCATTTCTGCCATCCTGAAACCCTAGCACAGTGGCCGGCACATGCAATAGGTGCTCAATAAATTGTTATTGTAAATACCAATATTTGGTTTCCCTGGCCTTGTTTTTAGCTCCGATTTCTAGCCTAACACAAAGATGTAATAGTAGAGATTAGATATCAAAAGTTATGAAGGACAGATAAATAGTAAAATAATAATGACATAGGAAGACTTACAAAAGATAAATCAATGGGAACATGTAGAGGTGGAGACCATGGTGCATACCTCCTGCTCACGGGCATGAAAGCATTTAGTCTGGGAAATCTGTGTTCCTGTTGAATCATGATTGTTGTTCAGTCATTTCTGTCTTATGAATTTAGAGAGTCTGAGAATATGTATTTTGTAGCAGCCAATGTCCCCATGACTTCAGTATTTCTATTTACATGAAAAAAAGAAATAACTATTGATTTTCCTCCATTTATTCAAAGTGATAGTTGCCCAGGGCTGCTTTTCCGTCTAGATTAGGATCAATCCATTCAGTAGAAATGCGTTGCTAACTTTAAAAAGTTAGATACACATAGAATAAATTGGAAAACTTGCGCTGAATGAGCACTTTTGCACCATAATCAACCATTTTACAGTGAGCTATATTTAGAGAAGATAAGGTAAAAAAGTAGGCTGGGGTTTTAATTTGTTTAAGATAACCATTTTAAGGCCAGGGAATTAATTATAGGACTCTTCAAAGTCCCTTCCTAGGATTTATGATAATTTATCTATCCCCTTAAAATAGTATTTGCATTATTTCAAGCCGTGGAAACTAATGAAAGTAAAAGTGAAGTATAATTCATATAGACTTGAGAAATGACGGCAAATAGCACTCCCAGGTGTCGCTAGTAAAGCTGTCATAGGTTTTAACAGAATAAATATTTTTTAACCTTGAACCCTCAGTTCAAGATCATTAACCCTTGAGACAAATGAAGAAATTAGCAATGTTGTGCCCTAATAATAGCCAAATAAAGAAGCAGTTGTTTTCTTTGCTTTTTGTTTTTTGAGTTTTTTGTTTTGTTTTTGGCACCCAGAGCTGGAACAAATAAGCAGCCCTCCTCGCTGAACAGGCTGTCCCTGTTTCTGTGTTGAAGGCTGGGCTTCAGAAGCCCATCAGGAGTTTCACACACTACAACCCAGCAGGCAGACATTAAGTCCTGGATCACAGGCAGGCAAATCACTGACCCTTCTTGGCTAAGGAGCCTTGGCACCTCTGCATCCATGTGGGTTTCTGTGGATAATTCCCGGGATGAGGCAGGATGGAAACACAGGTGTGCCTTTGCTATAACAGTCAGAAGATTGAAGAGTCAGCTTTTCTGGTCATCAAACAAATATGAAGTAAGCTTTCCTCATTAGCAGTGTTTCTAATACCCAAGCGAAGTTCATGCTAGCTCTGGTGCACACTGGAATTGATTCTGCAATCCTGGGGGAAACTGGGAAACAGGCAGAAATTCAACATGAGTGCGCATGAGAAGAGTTTGGAGAGAAGCAGAAAGTTCACTTCCCTCTCGTGCTTCTACTTTTAGGTTCTGTTTTCTTGGCAGGCATGGAGCAGGATTTTTATTCTGTTGGTTTGTTTTCATTACTCAAGTCGTAAGAAGGGTGGTAGTGAGTATGAATTATAGTTCATAAACCTAGGTGTGAAGGAAATGTCACATAATAAAATTTTTTTCCTTTATTCAAATAAATCCAACTCTAAGCCTCCTTCCATCTAGTTTTGGCAAATTCAATCTTAATCTCTATTCGCTGTCTCTCTAACTCTCTACCTTCCTCCTCCTTTCCCTTCCTCTTCTCTCTCTTTCTCTGCCCTTTGGTTTTCTTTCATGCTCATGCCAATTGCCTTGTGCTTATAGAGTCCTTGAAAATTGGGAAAAGGCCTCTTAACTTTTGTCAGCCAAGGTCCCCACTGATACAGTAACTGTCTAAGCCTGCTGGACCTCTCTGAGGTGGGCAGCTCTCATGTTTCCCGGCAAGGAAAGCCAGTGGGATCTTGGCAGCAGCTGGCATCACTGGCCCATTAAGGTTGAGCAGCCTCAGGTCCGGCATCCCCTGGTGTCCTTCCCAGCAGTCCCCCTCACACAAGGTGCCTGGGGTAGTTAGCTCCCTTGTGGAACTTACAGTTGGTGGGGCAGCTATAGAAAATAAGGTAAGTAAGTAAAATGTATAGTGTATTGGATGGGGGTACGTAAGAAGGAAAGAAGAAAAGCAGAGGAAGCAGGAAAAGGGCTGCAGGGAAGTGGCTGAAATTTCAAGTAGCCTGGTGGGAAAACAAGGAGAGATGGGAAGGGAAGCAGTGAACCAAGGTAGGTAAGATGAACCAGCGAAGGAAATGAAGAAGGAGCAGGTAGTGAGGTAAGAGGGCAAGAGAGAGCACTAAGGGAGAGAAGAAAATGGAATTTTCTTTAACCTTTGTAAGTTTGTGCTGAGATAGGCCCCTGTAACAAAAGACAGATTAATAAGAGAAAAGCAGGTGTGCACTGCAGATCACATGGGGAAAGTGCTCAAAAGCAGTGGTTGGGGAGCCTGCTTCCATAGAATGTCCAACAAAGAGCAGCGTGCTTAGGGAAGTGACAGGACAAAGCTGAAAGCAGCCCCAGGATCCCAAAGGCAGGACAACATGGGAAGGTAAATCTCTGGGGAGCACAGTCTGCTCACAGAACCCTCTGGATTCTTTCTGAGCTTAGAAGGATCTGTTCAAAAAGAATTTATACCTTGTCTTCAGGTGGGAAAGAGGCCAGGGAGCAAACAGAAAGACCTTTTGTTATTGTGATTCTCTGTCCTGCTTTTAGGCACACAAGAGAGGCTCCTGCACCTTCCCCATAGGAATTTTTATGGTCTGCCCTAGGTAAGAAAGGGAACGTCACACAGTGCTTTCTATAACTGCTGCTTCCCATTTGCCTCCAGCTTAAAAATATGCTGTCAAAGAGGTGTATTTTGGAGTGAAATGTTCTGATTTCCTTCAGCCACAGTCTTGGAGATAGGTGAAGGGTGTTTATGTCCAGCAAGAAGGAATGGCCACCTGTGTCAATGCTGCCGGAGGACCGAGTAAGAGGAGACCGGGAAATGACCGTCCGGCGGGCTGCGAGTGTCCTCTCCTCCCTGTCCTGGGCTTGTCTTTCCTTTCTGTCTCACGGACCCCCACTTCTCCATCATGGAAGACACTTGACGCTTTCTCCATTCTCTTTAGGACATTCGTGAACTTAGGTTTTTACAAAAGTCGTGGAGAGAGCTGAGCTCCAGACAATTTCTGTTTTCTGGCAGCTTTGACCAGCAACACAGACTTCCCCTGGGAAGAGATACCCAAGTGGCCTTTTCAAAATGAGAAGAAAGAACGAATGGAAAGCAATCTAAATTCATTAATAACTCCATAAATTATTCTGCTACACAAAAAAGATATTCTTTACTTTTAGGCAAAGCACCAAATAGCGAATGTACTAAAAATATAGGTAGGCCATGTTCCCTCGTGCAGTGAAACCCCTATTGAAATGGGTGGAGTGGCCATACATTTCCTTTAAAAAGACCCAAATAGCTGGTGTTAGAGACTGAACTGCCAGAAGAGTGCCTATCTCCCACCCTTCACCTCTACAACAAGGGTTATGTATATCAACCACATACAATTAAAATAGGTATCAGTGCTTGGCTTGCAAAGTTCCCACAAGGTTAGTTTGTCATTGATTACAGACGTACTCAGGTTTAACAACCTGCCAGATGTTGTCTTGTATGAATCATTTTAACCAAACCCAGAGGTCAACAAACTGTAGCCCATGGGCCAAATCCAGTGCATCATCTGTTTTTATAAATAAAGCTTTACTGCAATGGAGCCATGCTCAGCCTTTACACAGTGTCTCTGGCTGCTTCCTGCTGCAATCCCACAGCTGGGTAGTTGCAACCAAGTCCATGTCACCAACAAAGCTGAAAATGTTTACTATTTGCTCCTTTACAGAAAAAGTTGCTGATGCTCAGTTTGAAATAGACTTCTGGAAAAATAGTTTTCATGGGTCTGATTCCATGATCTTTTGTTTTCATTTGCTCCAGGGAGCACATCTTAGATTTCTCTACTCTCCACAAGCAAAACTCTCCTTTCCCTTCAGTTTTATTCTAGGGCATTGGTTCTCAAAATGTGGTGCTGGGACCAGCAGCAATAGCATCACCTAGAAACTCCTTTGAGATGCAGATTCTCAAGTCTCATGTTGAGGATGGGGCCCAATAGTGTGTATTTTAAAAGCTTCTCCGGGAGATTCTGATGTACACTAACATCCTGAGCCATTCTTCTACAGCAAAAACTGATAAGAAGAGCTTATCACTTGACATGGGGATTTCTACACACCCCTTCTGTGACAATGTACAATGGGCAAACTAGATTTTGCACATTAGAATTAGGATTTTAAGAGCAGTCTTTAAGATTTTGATTTCTTATTTATAATATTAAGATAGCTCCCTTTCTAGAATAATGGTACTAGCACTTATTATTGCAGTTGGATAGATTCTTGGTGTGAGCAGTGGGAAAGAGCCAACTAGCTGTTTCCCACAGACAAAAGAAGGATAACTGGGTTAAATACCCCAATGATTAAGGACCCAAAGTACCCGTTGCATGCCTCTGGGCCATGACTGTCTCCTGATTCTTCATCACCAAGTTTCTGGATGTGTTTAAATGATAGAATGCAACAGAGTATTTGTTTATAAGGGATAAAATTAGAAGGGATTTACTTTCAGCACAACCACAGATGTGCTTGAACATGAGAAAAAATTTTAATTGATATTTTCCCTTTTTTTAGATCTATGCAGGTGCTGTTATGTTGTTGCTGTTTTCCATCTCTTAAAGGTCTAATTCTTCCTTGGAGTTTCATTGCTCCATGTATGTAGAACAAGAAATAGCTCTGATAATAAGCAGCTGTGATTTTGCGAGAGAAAGAAACCTGAACCAGGAAACTGGAAAGGGCAACAACTAGTTCTGGCCTTTTTCGGCCAGGAAGAGAAGCAACAAAGGAACAAACTCAGGATCCTTTTTAAATAACTGAGATTGGCATCTATGTTAAAAAGCTACCAGAAACCAGTTTGAAAGGCTAAACTATGAATGAACTGTACAACATGAACTGTACAAACTGGTTTGTTCGGGATTAAATAGTTCTAGTTTAAACCTATCATTCCAGAATAATTATTAATGGTAACCCTTCCCTTGCTAATGTATCCTGGCTATATAATAAATTGTGTAGTCACCTTAATGACAGATGAAAGGTGGAAGTGGTGATGCCCAGAGACCAGACTGCAAGCGAAGAAATTTAGGTCAGGATTATTGAAAAGGGAGAGAAATCAGCCTGGGCGTGGGCAAAGATGGTGTCTGAGCCTGGGGGTTGTTAGAGACCCCTTTTATATGGGGCCATAGAGTGTGGGCAAATCCCACAGCTTACCAGAGGAGTTTGGTGGGTTAGAGTCCTTTGGCAGGAAATTCCTTAGGGGTGGGGCTAACTAGGTCCTTTGTGTTCTTTGTTTCAAAAGGAGAGGAAGAAGAGAGGGGATGGGTTCCTGTAGGGCTACATTAGGTTCCCCAACAAAAGATAACCCACTAGAGTGCAAAGAATACTGACTCTGGACTTCCTAATGTGTCTTTCTTGAAATCCAATTCAGACATTTATTAGTTGCATGCATTTTGCAATTTACTCTCTATGCCCCAGTTTCCTTAACTGTAAATGGGGATAATAATACGATTGACCCTTGAACAGTGCTGGGTCAGCCACCTACTATTGACTGGAAACCTTACTGATAACATGAACCATCGATTAACACATATTATGTATGTTTTATGTACATACACATATAATATACTGTATTCTTACAATAAGGTAAGCAAGAAAAAAGAAAATGTTATTAAGAAAATCATAAGAAAGAAAAAATATGTGTACTACTCACTAAGCGGCATTGGATCATCATAAAGGTCTTTATTATCCTTGTTTTCACGTTGAGTGAGCTGAGGAAGAAGAGGGTCACACCTGGCTCAGCAACACCTACTTCCCCTTGGGCAGAAAAAACTGCCTACAGTGGGCTGGCCTGATGGGTTTCACTACATTGTCCTTCACTCCAACCGAGAAATTCAGGAGCAATTCGTTTTAGTTCCATTTGTAATTAGCTTTTTTAACGTAAGGAGCTATCAGGATATCAAGAAAAAAATCATCTTTCAGAGGAAGCCATATTTGCTCTTAAAATGTGAGTTCCATTTTCACAAAGTTGAACCAGAGGCTCAGGTTTGTTGATGCTGCTGCATGGTCATTTCCAGAAGCGGAAATGACAGCATTGCTATCCATAGTGTTAAAGTTAGCGGTGGGGAGGACAGTCAATTGTACCTGACTCTGGACAGGCCAGCACTCAAATTGAGAGCTTGACAACAGAGTCAGGCAGATGGAGATCAAAATAGGATTTTTATTAATGATGAAGTTGTTGGAGATAATGACTAGTGAGTTTGCCCACTTCAGCTCCCTGACACTTTACCAAAGAGGAAATTTGGGTCTACAACAGACACTGTTTACCAAGACCACTGGCTAGCATTGGTTCCTGGATGAAAAAAAGATAGAAAGTAAATTCCTCATACTAAAAGGACTTTTAGTAGACTAGTTCTATTGTTAACAGAAAAAAAAAAAACCTCTGTAAAACAATTTAAAGAGGTTTATTCATAGCCAAATATGAGTGACTTCAGCTTGAAGCTACACAATTTCAGGAATTCCTGAGAAACTGTACCAAAGATGGTTGGGTTGCAGTTTGTTTTTATACATTTTAGAAGGACAGGAATTGCAGGTAACTTCATAACTCAATACATGGAGGATATACATTGGTTAGGCCTGAAAAGGAGTGGCATCTTAAAGTGGGGGCTTACAGGTTAAAGATGGGTTCAGAGATTCTTTGATTTGCAATTGGTGTTAAAGAAAAAAAAAACTTTGTCTAAAGGCTTAGAATCAGTTAAAGGAATGTTTTAAGTTAAGATAGGAAGTCTGTTGATCACAGAGTAAGATACAATATGAGATTCAGACTCGAGTGATCTGTTAAGCAAATTGACGGCTACATACCTAACTTGACCTGTGCTTGCATGGCCTCAGGTCCTGTTTGTAATTTAGTACATTTACTGTCTCATTGCCAAAAAGAATCTGTTTTGTCAGCCTTATGGTCTCTATTTTAATATTAATGCTGGTCAGTTTTAGTGTCTAAACTCTAAAAGGAAGGCAACACAAAGAGAAGTATTTGACTTCCCTTTCTGTCATGGCTGGGAACTCTTTTTATCTTTTTTTTTATTAAATCGTGGTTGTGTACATAAATGCAATCATGGGGTACAATGTGCTGGTTTTATATACAATTTGAAATATTTTCATTGAACTGGTTGACATAGCTTTCATGGCTTCTTCTTAGTTATTGTGTGCAAACATTTACATTCTACATTTAGTAAGTTTCACCTGTACCCTTCTAAGATGCACCATAGGTGTGGGCCCACCAATTACTCTCCCTCCACCCATCCTCCCCCCTCCCCTCCTCTCCCTTACCCCTTTCCCTATGTTCTTGTGCTGTAATTGGGTTATAGCCTTCATATAAAAGCTACAAATTAGTTTCATAGTAGGGATGAGTACATTGGATACTTTTTCTTCCATTCTTGGGATACTTTGCTGAGAAGAATATTTTTCAGCTCCATCCATGTAAGCATGAAAGAGGTAAAGTCTCCATCTTTCTTTAAGGCTGCATAATATTCTATGGTGTACATATACCACAATTTATTAATCTATTCATGGGTCAATGGGCACTTTGGCTTTTTCAATGACTTAGCAATTATGAATTGGGCTGCAATAAACATTCTGATACAGATATCTTTGTTATAATGTGATTTTTGGTCTTCTGGATATATACCTAGTAGAGGACTTATAGGATCAAATGGTAGTTCTATTTTTAGATTTCTAAGTATTCCAGTTATCTTTCCAAAAGGACTGTATGAGTTTGCATTCCCACCAGCAATGTAGTAGTGTTCCCTTTTCTCCACATCCGTGCCAGCATGTGTGGTTTTGGGATTTTGGGATGTGGGCTGATCTTATTGGAGTTAGATGATATCTCAAAGTAGTTTTGATTTGCATTTCTCTGATGATTAAGGATGATGAACATTTTTTCATGTGTCTGTAGCCCATGCGCCTGTCTTATTCAGAGAAGTTTCTTTTCAGGTCCCTTGCCCACCCTGAGATGGGATCACTTGTTCTTTTCTTGCTACTATGTTTGAGTTCTCTGTGTATTTTGGATATTAAACCTTTGTCAGAGACATAACCTGCCTTTTCCAAAATATAGAAAAAGAAGGAATAGTACCCAACACATTCTATGAAGCAAACATCACCTTGATCCCCAAACCAGGAAAAGACCCAACAAGAAAAGAAAATTATAGACCAATATCACTAATGAATATTGATGCACAAATATTCAACAAGATCCTAGCAAACAGAATCCAGCAACATGTCAAACAAATTATACACCATGACCAAATGGATTTTATCCCAGGGTCTCAAGGCTGGTTCAATATACGTAAATCTATAAATATAATTCAGCACATAAATAAATTAAAAAACAAAGACCATTTGATTCTCTCAATTAATGCAGAAAGAGCTTTTGATAATATCCAGCATCCCTTCATGATCAGAACACTCAAGAAAATGGGTATGGAAGAGACATTTCTCAAACTGATAGAGGCTATCTACAGTAAACCTATAGCCAATATCATATTGAATGGAGTTAAATTGAAATCATTTCCACTCAGATCAGGAACCAGGCAAGGCTGCCCATTGTCTCCACTGCTCTTTAACATTGTAATGGAAGTTTTAGCCATTGCAATTAGGGAAGAAAAGGCAATCAAGGGTATCTATATAGGGTCAGAAGAGATTAAACTTTCGCTCTTCACAGATAATATGATTGTATATCTGGAAAACACCAAGGATTCTACCACAAAACTCTTAGAAGTAATCAAGGAATACAGTAATGTCTCAGGTTACAAAATCAACACTCATAAATCTGTAGCCTTTATATATACCAACAATAGTCAAGCTGAAAAAACAGTCAAGGACTCTATTCCATTTACATTAGTGCCAAAGAAGATGAAATATTTGGGAGTTTACCTGACAAAAGACATGCAAGATCTCTATAAAGAGAACTATGAAACTCTAAGAAAAGAAATAGTTGAAGATGTTAACAAATGGAAAAACATACCATGCTCACGGTTGGGAAGAATCAACATTCCTAAAATATTCATCACATTATAACAAAGATATTTGTATCAGAATGTTTATTTCAGCCCAATTCACAATGGCTAAGTCATGGAAAAAGCCCAAGTGCCCATCAACCCACTAATGAATTAATAAATTGTGGTATATGTACTCCCTGGAATATTATGCAGCCTTAAAGAAAGATGGAGACTTTACCTCTTTCATGTTTACATGGATGGAGCTGCAACATTTTCTTCTTAGCAAAGTATCTCAAGAATGGAAGAAAAAATATTCAATGTACTCAGCCCTACTATGAAACTAATTTATAGCTTTTATATGAAAGCTATAGCCCAGTTATAGCACAAGAAAATGGGGAAAGAGGTAAGGGAGGGGAGGGGAGGAGGGAGAATGGGTGGAGGGAGAGAGATTGGTGGGTCTACACCTATGGTGCATCTTAGAAGTGTACAGGTGAAACTTCCTAAATGTAGCATATAAATGTCTTAACACAATAACTAAGAAAATGCCATGAAGGCTGTATTAACCAGTTCGATGAGAATATTTCAAATTGTATATAAAACCAGCACACTGTACCCCATGATTGCATTAATGTACACAGCTATGATTTAATAAAAAAAAAAAAGAAAGAAAGAAAATTAGACACTGAGTAAACACATTTCCTATGATCAATTGAGAAAGGAGATAGCACTTCTGGGTCTGATGACTGGGTATGTTAAAGAAATTGTATGTTAGTAGGAGAGAGCCTCTACTTTCCTCCATAAGCCATAGCATGAGTACAGCGTAAGCTCCAGACCTAAAGAGAAATCATTAGTTCTGTCAATACATTTGTGCAAAAAACATCTCAAATCAGCCTTTACTGCATTGTCCTGGGTACTACACAAATTTCAACTTCATTTTTTCCTGGACTGATTGGTCTATTACAAAGTAGTGTATAGAACTGTAAATTAATAACTTTACTACATTTTGAAACAGAAAATTTAAAACTCTAGTTTAAATTGTTTGAATCATCAAGTTGTACATGTACTCATTATAGCACTTAACTAGACATTCAATTAAAATGTCATTTTTGGTTTATTAGCCCCACATCATAGCATTTACATCCCTTTAAAATTAAATAGATGAAGTGAAGACTTTCTTTCTCCAATGTAAAATATGGATCAATTCTCAGAAGAAAGAAATTAATTACTCTCTGGATGGCTGGACTGTGACCATAGTAATAATAGTTTCTGATTTTTTTAAATAAGTAAAAACAACACTCTGAGTTTGTTTCTTCCCCTACTATTGTACAATGGGTAGAAACACTTTTCATAAAGTTGAGGAAGGAATGTTTGTGACCTCAGGTGTACCTTTAATTAGAAACACTTATAAATTTATCAATAGAAACTTCTGTAACTAAGAGAATAATTTGCTATTCCTCTGGACCCATCAAAAAGTTCCCTATGTACAAATGGGTGCAGAGGGTATAAAGCAACCCATCTCCTTCTACATCCCTAGGCTAGACAAAGGCATCCACCTCCTATAAGCAGAGGAGTCTCCTGAACCACCTTGGAGGCAGCTCAGTAAGTCTCTCCCTGCCTGCAGCTCACAGATCAACAGAGTCATCTGGTCATGCCATTCTTTTCAAGAATTTACCTTGTTGAGTTCTTTATTCTTCTAAATTAATTTTGCATCCTATACTTTACCTCTACCTCAAATGCAGTTCTCTTTTCTCTGTTTCTATATCCATGCTCCTCCATCTGCTTTTCAGCATTTGTTTTCTATTTCATTTCTCTCACCTCTCTTTTCTCTGAATCCTTTTGTTCCCCCTCCCCTTTCCCTTTCATTTATCTTCTTCCCTAATTCTGATTGCACTAATTAATATTACTTTTCTTTCACTTTACAATCTTTAAATTCACTTCTTGTATTTATATTTATTTATAACGTATCATCCTTTATAAAATTGGTTGTACCTTACTAAACTTTTACCTTCTGTGATTGCTCTCATTAGTTCTCATTTGTCTGCCCTTAATTTTTATTTATTTATTTATTTATTTATTTATTTATTTATTTATTTATTTATTTATATTGAGACAGAGCCTCACTTTATTGCCCTCTGTAGAGTGCAATGGCATCTTAGCTCACAGCAACCTCAGACTCTTGGGCTCAAGCAATTCTCTTGCCTCAGCCTCTCTAGTAGCTGGGACTACATGCGTCCACCACGGCACTCAGCTATTTTTTTGTTATAGTTGTCACTGTTTAGCAGGCCTGGGTGGGGTTTGAACCCACCAGCCCCAGTGCATGTGGCTGGTGCCCTAACCACTGAGATACAGGCATCCCCTGCCCTTAATTTATTGCTTTTAAAACTCCATTTTAATTTCCTCTGAAATTCTTTCTGTTTTTCTCTTTTATCCTACAGTTTTTTGTTTTTGTTTTTTTTAATTGAATCATAGCTGTGTACAATAATTCAATCATGGGGTACAGTGTGCGGGCTTCAGATACAATCAGAGATATCCTACAGTTTTGACTGATGGCTCAGCCCAGGGAGCTTCTGCCTTATTAGTGAGTAACTGTTTCTTTCTTTGTTTTCTCCACTTTGTTTCCTTTTTCATATCATTCTTCCCTTCTCAGTGCCCCTTTTCAGTTTCTCTCTACTTATACCTGTGAAAGTCACAGTGGTCTATCTTTTATTTTCTGTGTTAGTCATTGTTAGTTTACTGATGCATATTTTATTCGCATTGTTAGTATAATGTCACCCACCACATCATTGTTTTTTCTGACCCATCCACTCTCACACTCAGGGGTCTTTCACTTTGAACTCTGTCTGCAAAAATAGATTTTATACCTGTTTTTTTCTTCTGTGTCCCAAATGTGTTTTCATCACCTCTGTCATATTGACATTGCCTTACATTTATTATCCAATTTGTCCATCATATGCTCACTTTTTCATCTACTACATTCCTTTCAACCCCCTTTGCCTTGTTTTCTAAATTCATTACTATTATTCATTCATTAATTGTTTCAGCCTAAAAATATTCTGGAAAATTTTCTATTTGAAAAATTTTCAGGCATATACTCTTTTTTCTTCCATTGTTATTTCAGTCCCTTGTTTTTTGTGTCTGTCATGAGACTGTTTCCTTTCTTCTTTTTTATTTCTACCACACCCTGTTCTCATCTTTCCTCTTCTCTTTCTCTTTATTCACAACTTGTGCTGTTGATTTAGAATTTTGATTCTTACTTCATTTATTTTGATATGTTGTAAAAATAATTTTTTTATTGAGTCATTTGTACATAGATCATGAATACATTTATGCCATTATGGGATTCAATGTGTTAATTATTTATACAAATTGGAGTGCTTACATCCTACTAATTAACATAACCTTCACCTCATTTACCCAATTACAGTGTTAAGACATTTGTGTTCTATACCTGATAGATTCAACTTGAACTTACAATATGCTCCATAGGTGTGGTCCCTCTATTAACAATCCCTCTATCGACCTATCCCCCACCTTTCCCCTCTCCCTCCCCTTCCCTCCTTCATCCTAGGCTATAGTTGTGATTCATCTTTCATATGCAATTGCAAGTGATTATAAATTGGTTTCATTGTAGTACTGAGTACATTAGATATTTTTTTTCCATTGCTGAGATACTTTACTAAGAAGAGTATTTTCCAGCTCCACCCATGTAAACATAAAAGAGGTAAAGTCTCCATTTTTTTAATGCTGCATAGTATTCCATGGTATACATATACCATAATCTATTAATCCATTCATGGGTCGATGGGCACTTGGGATTCTTCCATGACTTGGCAATTATGAATTGTGCTGCAATGAACAATCTGGTGAAAATATCTTTGTTGTCAAATGATTTTTGGTCTTTTGGATATACACCTAGTAGAGAAATTGAAGGATCAAATGGCAGGTCTACATTTAGATCCCTGAGTGTTCTTCAAACTTCGTTGCAAAAGGAACATACTAGCTTGCATTCCCACCAGCAGTGCACAAGTGTTCCCTTTTCTCCACATCCATGCCAACATCTGTAGTTTGGGGATTTTGTGATGTGGGCTACTCTTACTGGAGTTAGATGATATCTCAGATTGGTTTGGGTTTGCATTTCTCTGATAATTAAAGATGATGAGCATTTTTTCATGTGTCTATAGACCATGTGCCTGTCTTCTTCAGAGAAGCTTCTGTTCATGTCTCTTGCCAATGAAATGGGATCACTTGTTTTTTTCTTAGTAATAAGTTTTAGTTCTCTGTGGATTCTGGTTATTAGACCTTTGTCTGAAATATAACTTACAAAAATCCTCTCCCATTCTGAGGGCTGTCTATTTGCTTTAGTTAGTGCGTTCTTGGCAGTGCAGAAGCTTTTTACTTTGATCAGATCCCAGTAATGTATTTTTGATGTTACTTCAATTGCCCAGGGTATCCTCCTCATAAATTATTCTCCCATTTCAATTTTTTTCAAGTGTTTCCCCTGCGCTCTCTCCAAGAATTTTTTTTTATTAAGTCTTTTATACAAAGATCATACTTACATTTATGGCATTATGGGATTCGATGTGTTGATTATTTGTACAAATTGGAGTGCCTGTATGTTACTAATCAGCATATATTTCACCTCTTTTACCCAATTACAGCATTAAGACATTTGTGTTCTACATTCGATAGATCCAACTTGTACTTGCATTATACTCTATAGGTGTGGTCCCCCATTAACCCTCCCTCTATCAACCCACTCCCCTCCTTTCAAAATATTCTTCTTAGTAAAGTATCTCAGGAATGGAAAAATATATATACAATGTACTCAGCACTACTGTGAAACCAATTTATAACCACTCACAGTTGCATATGATAAATCTCCAAGAATTTTTATAGTTTCATGTCTTAATCGTAAGTCCTTTAACCAGTGAGAGTCAATTTTTGTTAGAGGAGAAAGGTGTGGGTCCAGTTTCAGTCTTCTACCTGTCACCAGCCAATTCACCCAGCACCATTTGTTAAATAGGGAATCTTTCCCAAAGTTTATATTTTTGATAGGCTTATCAAAGATCAAATGATGATAAGTTTTAATTTCTCCTTTTTTGTTTTGTTATTGTTTCTCTATTTTATTTTGTCCTCTTTCACTCATTCTCTCACTTCTTTTTTGATATGAAATTATACCAGTTTCTATCTTTTTGGAGCTTAAGATTTCTTGTTGATCATTTAGGGGAACAGAACACTTCATCTACCCTCTTGTGTTCAGTGTTTATGGGCCTAAGGGTTAAACTGACAAAGACAGATTAACTGAGAGATGAAAGTGTTCACATGCATCCAAGAGCTCACAAAAAAAGGAGTTCATTAATGACTATAATTAGGGGCTTACATACTTCCTTTAAAAAGGAAAAATGGGCAGAGGAAATGCTTCTATGCAAAGGACAAATGAGTATTTAGGGGAACAAACAAGAGATAAGACAGGGGTAATGTTTGTTTATGCAGGTGTGTATAGTCTTCCAGGAGGGAATTTATGACAGTTTCATTTTCAGAAGTTTCTGCTTTTAGTGATACAAGGAAAGCTCTCAGCAGGGCTCTTTCTGCATGTGCTGAATACTAAATGTCGTTAATTTTTATGTTAACTCTGGAGGTGCAGAGCAGTTTGTTTTTACAGCAGTTTGTTAGTCATAACACAAATGTTTCTGAAAATTATTGCTTTTTATGTTTTCCTAAAATTTCCCATTTCATGTTTTATACTTTATTTTTGCAGACATACTTTCTGTTTTTTCTATTTCTTGTTACTCTTCACCTTTTCTACGTTTTTGCATCTGTGCCATTTTCCCTTGCACAATTCTCTTTATTTTATTGCTTGTCCTGGTTGTATTTTTTTCTCTTCTCCTTTATTCTATTTAGCTTATTTACCTACTGGACTGACACTAAATTCATACTCCTATTGCATTTCTAATTTCACTTGTGTCTTCATATTATTGTCTCTCTGTTTACTTTCCACTTTGATTAAATACTGTCTCCTTGCAAACACATATAGTGAGAATGAGATGGAGTCAGACATTCTGGAGCAGACATGACACAGCTGGTCTGGTCAGTTTAGGTCCTGCCTGACCTTCAGCCCCTGTCTCCCATTCTTACTGTTTTGTAAAGTTAGCTCCCACCCTAAAGGTGCCTATCTTGAGTAGTTTAGGAGACTAACTTTTGAATTGGAATGTTGTAAATAGGTCACTGAGGGAGGCTGATTATTATTTGGAGTAGAGGTTGGTGTGGTCTTTGCTTTGACCTTTTATGTATAAAATTGTAATTTTGGAAATAGAAGAACAGAACATTGTTGGAGAGGCTACTCTCATTGTTCTCCAGAATCCTGGCCTTTTGACAAACAAAGTTTGGTGGACCTCTCCCGGGGTCTACATATTGGCTAACATTGACAGGCAGCTGGACCCTCTTCATCTGGTAACATCCTGACTTTAATTTCGCCTCATTTATTCTCTTCCACATATTTTTTTTACATATTTTAAACATTCTTTTCATATGCCATTGCATTTCTTTTTATGTATCTTTGATCTCTATCTTAGAAATAACTTCTTAAGTTCAAAGTTAACAGTGGGATTTAGCTTTTGTTGGAAATGGCATTAAATTTTAAATGGTGAGAATTAACACTTTCTCCTATCAGATATTTTGCTATATAAGGATTCTGTATAATATTTCTGTCTTTTTTGCCTATTTCTGTCTTTCTTAGTAGCTTTCGATTGATTTATACAATTATACGCAAGAAATTCTTACACTAATTTGAGGTTTTCTCATAGTATTATTGTTATTAAAAATCCCGTGTTTTCTAAAATTACCATATCTAATCAAGGAATAAACCTTTTATAATTATCTAGTAAACTTGCTGAGCTATACTGTAATAATAATAATAATTCTGCCAAAAGTTTTAATTTTATTTTTAAAATTTTATTTCAGAATATTATGAAGTCTACATGTTTTGGTTACATAAATTGCTTTTGTACCATTTGTGTTAAAGTTAAGGGTGCCCATCACCCTGATAGTAGCATGCACTGAACCCCTGAGGTGTGTATTTATCTATCTAGTAAAAGATAGATAAATACACACCTTCCCTTCTACTTGACTTTTAATGAATATTATTTCCATATGTGCAAGTAAGTGTTGACTGATTAGTTTCTACTTAATAGTGGGAATGTGTGATGTTTGTTTTTCTAGTCTTGTGATACTTCACTTAGAAGAATGGTATCCCATATTTCATTAATTCATTTATGTAAAGTTTAAAATTTATTTTTAGTAGAGGCCATCTTAATTTTAGTGAATAATGATAATCAACTTTTTATTTGTATTTTGAAATGCTTATCCTTGTGTTTTGTACTTTACCACCAATGTTAGAAGTTAAAAATGCAATAAAAACTAGGGACAATGTTAATTGGTATGCTTCTTACATTTAAGATGTACAAGCCACCTTGCATAAAGTTAAATTTTTACTTCTATTTATATTCCTCTAAGAGGTTTTAAATATCTGTCATAAGTGGATTTTCAATATATGTAATGTACCTTACTCATTAACTGAAATGTCTGTTTTGGAGACAGATTCTTCCTCTGTTCCCCTGGCTAGAGCACAGTGGTTTTATCATACCTCACTGCAACCTCAAACTCCTGAGGGTAAATGATCCTCCTGCCTAAGACTCATGACCATGCTAAGCTAATTTTTCTACTTTTTGTAGAGATGGCATCTGATTCTTGTTCAGTCTGGCCTTGAATTCCAGCCTTAAACCATCCTCCTGCCTCAGCCTACCAAAATGCTGGATTGTAGTGTGAGCCACCATGCCTTACCAGAAATATGCATATAGCATCAATTGAATATGATATTGGGAGAGGTTGCGTGGTGGTTTGAGATTAGAAAAGAAGTTATGCAATAGTAATCAATAGGAATGAGAAAGTCAATAGACTAGGAATAGTTTAGAAAATGTAGTGTGATGGCTGGCCAAAAATAAAAGTTCACTGGAATTTAGTGGCAAGGAATTTGATAGAAGTTCAGTTAACCTCCTTTTGTTTTTCTCCATCCTTGCTTGTCAGAGCAGGATCGCATTAATAAGGTGGAATATTTGATATTAATAGAATTTGGATTTTTTGCACTATAAGGAAGTTGGAAGAAAAAAGCAATGGAATAAAATATTTTTAAAGGGGAGTGGTTATAATGCTGGATCTACCAAGGATGGGTAAAGAAGAGAGAGAAGCTATGAAAGGATAACAGAGGTAAGTGATCAACAGCATAGAGCTGGTGATGTCAAAGGTATGCTCTTGGAATAGCCAGTGAGAGGAGGAGGGGATGCTTGAGAATGAAATAGGAGTTCACAGTTATTGGTAATAAACTTGTGTGTGAGCAGGGGGAGAGTGTGCAGTGGGTGGGGCAAGAGTGTTGGAAGAAAGAAAACTGCAGAACTGAGAGGGCAAGGGCATTGGAAAGATCATGTGCAGGACACCACAATCACCAAAGGAGTTTAGGGGAGGTGTCCCAGTGATTCAGGAGCTGAGGAAGGCAATGACTTGGTGTCAGCAGATTATTACCACAAGGACAGCGCTGGATGGTTTTGTTCAGCAATAGTCATTTCAAAACTGGAAAGATGGAGAATTTTCTGAACATTTCCCCGAGTATCAAGAAAGATATTCATACCTTTAAGCCTAGCGGAACAAGGGTTATAAGAGAGGAAGATCCCAGTACTTCAGGCAGTTTCCAGAAAAGCAGTGACTTCAGAGCAGAGTCAATTTTCAGAACAGAGACAGAGTATTCAGTGACTTGACTCATAGGGTGTTCTGAAATATATCATGTGCACTGGAAGCATCTTGGAGTTGGGGAAGAGTGGAAGCAAGGGTCAGAAAATGGAATGTACAGGGACAGATAATCCTGCTTAAGCCAGGGGATAGGGTCTTCTTCTGGTGATGACAATAACAACACTGTACATCACATGGAGTAGAAACATAATAATATGCATTAGAATATTTTAGTGACTCTCTACTGTAGAGACTAAAGGTAGAATTCCATTCAAAGTTCTGAAATGAAATTCAGAATAGATAAGCAAACTTTAAATAGAATTTCTATAAATCTGAAATATGGTGGTTAGTAAATAAAACATGGTTCTTAAGGATACTCAATTTGTTTCTCAGAAAACAGGTTACAATAATGTTTCTAAAAGGGTTGCTTTATCCTAGCCCTAATAGTCTCCTGAAGAGACTTCAACAATCTTTGACATAGGCCTCTAAACCTAGTTCTTAATTTCCTAAGTATTCTAACAGACAACTTTCACATCCTGCTGAGAGATTGACCATACCTCATATACTCTCTAAATTGAGCCCAGTTATTCTTGTCAAGCTTACAAGCTATTTGTGTTTCTTCGTAGCTGTGCAGGAGTCTATGAAAATTAGAAGACACCAATGAAAATAGTATTGATTCCAAATGAAACTGTATTGGGAATATTCTTTCTTCCTCAGACTGGAATTGGTTTTATTGGGAACACATTACTTTTCACGGTACACATAAAAACATTATTTCAGCCTCACATGAAAAAGCCTATAGATTTTATATTCTCTCACTTATGTTTAGCTAATGCTATGACAATTATGTTTTGTGGGGTTCCAGACATAATATACTCTTTTGGAATAAGAAACTTCATGGATGACATTGGCTGTAAGGTAACACTCTACATGTACAGAGTTGCCCGAGGTCTTTCCCTCTGTACTACATCTTTCCTGAGTATATTTCAGGCCATTATCATCACTCCCAGTAACTCTAAGTGGGCATGGCTCAAACCCAAAGTCTCCACATGCATCCTTCCTGCCTTCCTCTTCTTCTGGATCATCAACATGCTGATCTACATCCGGGTCCTCATAAGCTCTTGGGCCCCCTACAACTCCAGCAGCTTTGGACAACCATATAATCTCGGATATTGTATTGGGAGAGACTCTGGATTAGAGGCAGCTGTGCTTCTAGGTGCCATAATTATGCGGGATTTCCTGTGTGTGTTTCTCATGATCTGTACCAGTGTGTATATGATGATGCATCTCATCACACATCACAAAAGAGTCCAGTATATCTGCACGAGCAGCCATGGCACAAGGCCCTCTCCTGAGACTAAAGCTACCTATGTTACCCTGGTGCTGGTGAGCTGCTTTGTTTTCTTTTACTGGACCAACTGCTGCCTTACCATTTATGTAATTTATAGACATGATGTACCACAAATGGAAAACATAGCTAGTTTTATCTCCTGTTTTTATCCAGTAATTTGTCCGTTAGTGATGATCAAAAGTATTAATAATAGACTATCCTTTTTTAACTGGGCCTATGTAAAGAAGAGCAAGTCCCCTCCAACAACTATTTTGTTCAAAGGCTTACATGATGGGACTGGGCGCGGTGACTCACACCTGTAATCCTAGCATTCTGGGAGGCCGAGGTGGGTGGATTTCCTAAGCTCAGGGACTCAAGACCAGGCTGAGCAAGAGCAAGACCCCATCTCTAAAACTAGCTGGGCATTTTGCTGGGCACCTATAGTCTCAGCTATAGTCTTAGCACCTATAGTCTCACTTATAGTCTCAGCTTGGGAGGCTAAGGCAAGAGAATCACTTGAGCCCAAGAGTTTGAGTTTGCTGTGAGGTATTATGCCATGGCACTCTGCTAAGCACAACAAAGTGAGATTCTGTCCCAGGAAAGAAAAAAAAAAGCTGTGTGATGTCCACATTTCTCTGGCACAAAAGGCATATGATGAGAATTTATCACTCCATACTTTTAGTAAAGTAATATTCTGAAAGAGCACTCATCATTTTTACTTTGCAGGGATATTCCAACCTTTGGTTCAGTGAATATACTGAAATAAATTGCCAGACTCATGAGGGAAATTGTGAACACACAGTTTCGTGTGGCAGGGGCACTAGTCTTATGTTCCTACAATGATTTTCAAAAGTTTGTACTGATGATTTTTGAGATGCCCTAATTTTTAAGATATCTTTCTTAATGTGACATATCCATCAATTCAATGACAGTGACTAGACATATATTTCAATGGACCAAGGGATGTTATATCTGCACTATTGTATCCATTAGCCCAAAGTCATGTGGTTAATTTCATGTGGTTTAATAGTAGAGTTAATAGGAGGTATAAATAGAACCAGGCTCCTCTTCCCAAAGAATAATACTCAAGACTCCTGAACCGTGAATGTGTTATTCATCTTCATATACCATATGAAATGAACACTATACTTTCTATAGGTATACTTGTGTATATATTTTTGCCATTAGACACATTTCTTAAATTTATATTCTGCATTTTGAAGGTATTTTTTATTGAAAAGCACATTTTTTTAACCCTGTACCTGTGTAATTTTATGAAAAATATCTAGCTATTCTCACAATAGCCCTGTTACAAGTATATGTATGAGAAACTTGAAAAATTCCACTAGGAGGTAGCTAATATATTTCTTCTTTAACAACTATGCTCAGACAAATGGTAGGTGACTTTCTGAAGAGGAAAATAAAAGAACACTCTTCTCAGTGAATTTGCAAATTTTAGAACCAGATGTTGACGGTTCTTAGCTCTTTGGGAAACAAATGATGAGTTAAACTAGAGAACAGAGAATGAACAACAGGATTGAAAAATACCTTATATTTTTCATAAAATGAAAACAAATATTAATAAGGGAAATAAAGCGTTCAAACTAGAAATAAAAATTCTAAAATAAGAAAATGCAAATTTCAAAAGAGAGAAGTTACAATGTACATAGGATATCAGACAACAACTGTTATTGTGATGGAGTGGGTACTACTCCATGGAGTGGAAAGGTTAACTGAGAAAAAACATGTGCTATAAAATTTTGTACAATTAGTAATTAAAAATTATTGTAATTTATAAACAGAAGTGAGCATATCTATGAATTTAATGTGATATTTAATCACAGTTCTCTCAATAATTGAGACAGATATAAGAAATAAAATATACACAATAATGTACATAACATCTCAAGCACATGTTACCTTTTAATGTAAAGTACATAGTAAGGATTGGGCATGGTGGCTCACACTTGTAATCCTAGTACTCTGGGAGGCCAAAGTGCTTGAATTGCTTGAGTTCAGGAGTTTGAGACCAGCCTGAGCCACAGTGAGATCCCATCTCTAAAAATAGCTGGTTGCTGTGGGCACCTGTATTTCTAGCTACTCAGGAAGCTGAGGCAAGAGAATCACGTGAGCCCAAGACTTTGAGGTTGCTGTGAGCTATGATGCCATAGCACTCTAGCAAGGGTGACAAAGTGACACTCTCTCTCAAAAATAGTACATATTAAAAATTCATTTTCAACTCTAAGTTAGAGAAAACACATTTGTTCCTGTGTGAATTTAGAACATTTAGAACCTTAGAATGTTTAGAAAATCAAAGTGAGTGAGGGCCATAAACACTTCTAAATGTGTGTGTTGAACCATCCTTGCATCCCTGGAATGAAACCAGTTGCTCAAAGGAAAATTTTTTTTTAATTAAATCATAGCTGTGTACATTAATGCAATCATGGGGTACAATCTGCTGGTTTCATATACAATCTGAAATATTTTCATTAAACTGGTTAACATAGCCTTCATGGCATTTTCTTAGTTATTCTGTTAAGACATTTATATTCTGCATTTATGAAGTTTCACCTGTACCCTTCTAAGATGCACTGTAGGTGTGATCTCACAAAGTACTCTCCCTCCACCGATCCTCCCCTCCTCTCCCTTGCCCCTTTCCCCATTTCTTGTGCTATATTTGGGTTTTAGCCTTCATATGAAGGCTATAAATTAGCTTCATAGTAGGGCTGAGTACATTGGATAATTTTTCTTCCATTCTTGAGATACTTTGCTAAGAAGAATATGTTCCAGCTCCATCCATGTAAACACAAAAGAGGTAAAGTCTCCATTTTTCTTTAAGGCTGCTTAGTATTCCATGGTGTATATATACCACAATTTATTAATCCATTCATGGGTCGATGGGCACTTGGGCTTCTTCCACGACTTAGCAATTATGAATTGGGCTGCAATAAACATTCTGGTACAGATATCTTTATTGTAATGTGATTTTTGGTCTTCTGGATATATACCTAGTAAAGGAA
>CAUYRH010036627.1:0-11870 GCA_963574655.1 Perodicticus potto | reverse complement strand
AAAAAATGCTCACCATCCTTAATCATCAGAGAAATGCAAATCAAAACTACTTTGAAATATCACCTAACTCCAGTAAGATTAGCCCACATGACAAAATCCCAAAACCAGAGATGTTAGCCTGGATGTGGAGAAAAGTGAACTTCTACACTGCTGGTGGGAGTGCATACTACAATGTCCCTTTGGAATGATGTTTGGAGAGTACTTAGAGATCTAAAAATAGAACTGTCATTCAATCCTATAATTCCCTTACTAGGTATATACCCAGAAGACCAAAAATCAATTATAACAAAGACTTCTGTATCAGAATGTTTATTGCAGCCCAATTCATAATTCCTAAGTCATGGAAGAAGCCCAAGTGCCCTTTGCCCCACGAATGGATTAATAAATTGTGGTACGCATATACCATGGAATACTATGCAGCCTTAAAGAAATATGGAGACTTTATCTCTTTTATGTTTACATGGATGGAGCTGGAACATATTCTTCTTAGCAAAGTATCTCAAGAATGGAAGAAAAAGTATCCAATGTACTCAGCCCTACTATGAACCCAGCTATAGTACAAAAATATGGGAAAGGAGCAAGGGAGGGGAGGGGAGGGGGGAGGTTAGGGTGGAGGGAGGATAATTGATGGGACCACACCTATGGTGCATCTTAGAAGGGTACAGGTGAAACTTACTAAATGCAGAATACAAATGTCTTCATACAATAACTAAGAAAATGCCATGAAGGTTATGTTAAACAGTTTGATGAAAACATTTCAGATTGTATATGAAATCAGTGCATTGTACCGTACCCCTTGATTGCACTAGTGTACACAGCTATGATTTAATAAAAAAGAAAGAAATCATAGCTGTGTACATTAATGCAATAATGGGGTAAATTGTGTTAGTTTCATATATAATCTGAAATATTTTCATCATACTGCTTAACATAGCCTTCATGGCATTTTCTTGGTTATTGTGTAAAGACCTTTATATTCTGCATTCAGTAAGTTTCACCTGTACACTTGGTGTGTTCTAAGAAACTTATTTTTATGCCTCATAAGTGAGTATTAAAATTTTGAAATATTCTTTCAGTAAGCCTACTGAGAACTGGACTCTCGATTGGAAATGTTGAGGCAAAGTGGTTACTGTCCTTTTCATATGGCTGAACCAGCCCTGCCCCTGGGCACAAGATTGGCCAAAAAAGCACAGAAGGGATTTCAGATACTACTTTTCCCTCGGCCAGAGCTATTTATGCTGTATATATACAACCATCCAAGGCCACCCTGCTCTCCTGCACTAGAAACTAAGCAATCTTTTAATCGCACTTTCAATAGTGCTTGATATAGTCAATCCATTAGCCTGCTTATCTTTCTAAAAAAGGTGAATTTATTTAGAAGGGTGCTTGTAACCCTTTATAACTACATGGTTTTCTTACCCTTCTCTGAACTTCAAAACTGACTGATTACACTGCATACTTTATGTGCTAGATTTTTGATAATAAAAAATTAAATGAAATATATGCAACATCATTTTTATATTTTACTTTCATAAAAGTAAAAATTACCCACAAAGATTTTCTGAAATCAATGCCATTTTCTGGCTTTGATCATATAAATTCAATTCATTTTCAAATAATCTCATTTAGAATGTGGTCCTGACTTTCAGGATTAATCTTGTTCTTCAAGGTTTCCAGCTATATTTAGAAAATACATTAGACCATTATAAAGTAGATCCTAAAACAGCAAATCATTTAAATTTAACAAGATTCTATTGACTTATAAATTAACTTAAAGCTTTCTGTAGTTAACTGAGTTACACTTCCCATGAAACTAAAGGCATTGTCTTCTCTTTCCAAGAACACAGTTTTTTACTATGGCTCAGAGCTTCTTGCAGAAATGTGGCCTAAGACTTTTAACCAGTGGAATGTGGGAACAGTGACACGAGCTTCTCCCAACCTGGCTCGCGAGAATCTCAGTAGATAATCCTCATCTTACTCTTCTTTTGCTGGTATAATTCAACAGCACTGTGAATTTGGAAGCCAATTAAAAATATAGCAAAACCACCAGTTAGAAGAATCTTAGATATTCAAATTACTTTCTAAATAGAAGAGAGTTTCCTGCTTCTGGGGAAAACAGGTTTATGAGCTTTAATTAAATAAATATTAATTGCATCTGAGCTATTCTGGATCTTGGGATTGCTCTTAAAGAAACTATCATTAGCTAAACTAATGCATGGTCATCAGAAAAGGGCAAAATATGTTCCATTCAATTAAGGTGCATTAAAGTGTTAAGTTCTGTTCTCCACACATCTTCTCTGAGGTGCTTATTCTTACAAATATAAACAATGATGCTCTATGTCTTTTTTTCTTTCTTTCTTTTTTTTTTTTTTTTGCAGTATTTGACCAGGGCTGGGTTTGAACCTGCCACCTCCGACATAAGGGGCTGGGGCCCTACTTCTTTGAGCCATAGGCGCTGCCCTGCTCTATGGTTTTTCTTACTGGCTTGATGCCATATTTTCTTGACTCCTTTTCACTCAGAAACATGATGCCATAGACATGTCAAGATAGCTGGAAGATTATAACTGAGAAGTTTTTGTTTCTCAAACTTTCTATGAACCACTGAAAGGTTAAAATTCTACAGAGAATTTGATTGATTTTTGAGTGAACTTTTAGTTGTTAGAAATAGGTCTTCTGTCTCAAATGATTTTGCACCACCTTTATAACCTTTATATCTAAAAGTACTGTCCGAGTGCTCTTTGATGATTTTCAAAAAGTTGAGATTTTATGTCAAGATAAAAGAGATGGGGATTCTAGACAAGTAGTTGGCAAGTGAATAAATTGTTAACAGTCTAAACACTTTAAAGTATTCAATAGGTTAGTTAGGAAGACTTTTTAGCAATTTTCAGTACTAAATCATTTAACTTTATTATCAATCTTTGCACATTCATCTCCTTCCAGGCTTAAGCTTTCATTCAAAATGAGCTTTTAAATGCCTAGGTAGCATTTCTTTTCTGCCTAACAAAATGGGAATAATATTTTGATCTGTATTTATCAATAAAATATGTACAATATATTAATGATAGCATGTGCCTTTGTGAATTATGATATATGTGTATCCACTTATTTCAGAGAAATAGGCAAAGGTAGAAACTTTAAAGAAATAGATTTCAATTTTCTGTTATCTAAAATATAAACATGATTGTTTCTTTTTGTCATTGAGTAATGTTGAAGACAGTTCTTTCTTCTTGTTTTATTAGAAAAATAAATTTTGGAATCAAAAGGAGGCTCATGGCTAAAGCAAATACCAGGAGTACAATTAATCTGCACTTTAATACATAGTTAATGTGTCTGACTCGTTTTCAGACAGGATCAAAAATGATACGCTCAATATTTTTCATACTGGATGGAAGATTTCTTTGGAGATAGATAAACTAGTCTTACTCATTCAGCTGCCAATATTTTATTACCCCTTGCAGCATTTATAAAGTAAAAAGTCCAACATCTTTGCACCATGCTATAGTATGTGTGTGTGTGTGTGTATATATATATATATATATATATATATATATATATATATATATATATTTATCTAGCTTTTGAAGAGTCACATTATTTTTTCTTCATTTTCATACTAGTTAACAATTTTGTACACTTATCAAGTACTAGGTATTTGGTTAGGCACTATTTAATCTTGGAAACCATCCTATGAGACAGACACAATTACGATCTCAAATATTACAAATAAGAAGACATTTTCTTAAAAAATGCCCTCTTAGAGCATACTAAATGTCATAGACTGTATTGAGCACTGTAAAAATATTAATCTTTTAGCACTTATTACAATCCTTTGAATTAGGCACCTTTAGTAGCCCCATTGTAAAGATAAGAAATTTGAGGCCAGAGAAGTTTAATAATCTTCCCACGGTCACACAGCTCATAGCTAGTGTAGTAAAGGTACAAGTTCATGCAGTCTGGCTCCAGACTACTGCCTAGATCTGCGTTTCTCAAACATTACTTTTCATCATTGCCCCTCTAAGGAGACCTGTTAGTCTCCTTCTGCCTAATTTTCCCTCCATTTACTCATGAAATTTTAATACCATAGTTTTGCTGTTTATGTATTCTATGTCTATATGTGCTTTGTGTATATAGAGAAATGTTTTATTCACACACACACATTCACGCACACCCTGGAACCCATTTTTGCACCTTAAGAAAGATACAAACTCCTGTTTTGAGTGTATGACTTAGAAACATGGAAAAACATATGTAAGCAGAGGTATCACTTTTAGGCTCTTAACAGAAGGGACCCCTCCCTGCCTCTAGCACTTTAAAGGGTCTTGTTAATAGTTCTCTGGCCAGACCTCTTCCAATGGAAGAAGAAATCCTAAAGATTCAGGGATATGTGTGCCATCCTTGCTTTGCTTTCAAACAGCACTGATTATAGAATCAGATAATAGGAATTCACAGTGCAATTGGATTTGCCCTTTCTAGAGCCTAATTGCGTCTTTTCCACCCACCTAAGTCTGAACATATGGCAGCATATGCACCTCTGGCCTTATGTGCAGCTGTTCCTGGATCTTTGGCTAGAATTTCAGCATACAAGCTGGGATGTGCATATATGTGTGCACAAGGGATTTTGTGATGCAGGACACAGGCTGCAAAAGAAAATTTAGTGGTCCACAGGCAAGGAGATGAATGCTAGCTCTTGTGTCCATTTTCAATGCAGAACTCTACAAAATTTGAGAATTCTAAACTTGAACATGGTCTTCAAGAATGTTATAAATGCATATTCATTTATATTTACTCAAGAAGGAGGATAGACTACTATTTAATAGTTTATTAGCTTGATCTATTAAGTTTAAATATGTGACAGAGCAAATGGAGTTTGAGTTATACTTTTACATTGAGAGAAGGATGAACTTATTTGTTTAGCACTAGCAAGCAGACATTCTTCATCCTTACAATGAAGGATGCTTCTTTACATCTAAATAGAAAAACATGTTCATGAAAAGATCCGAGCACTGAACCTTACATTTCTGTAATGGAAGAAGGAAGAAGTGTTCTCTCCTCAATTACATATTTTTTTTTTTATCATTGATTTCACAAGTAATTCCCAATTGTATGTGTACACAGTAAATGATAGGATGAAAGAGTGTTTTAAAGGCCAAGGATGGAAATCTAAAGTCAGTATGTAAGGCAGAATTGAAGGAGTCATTTTGTAAACTCTAAAAAAGTGGTACCTTTGAGAATAGTGCTCTAAAATGGAGTCTATCTCAGAATTTCCTAGAAATATGAAGTGTATTTTGCTACCCCAAATTTTTCCAACCATTTGTTGATAGTTAGAAATTCAGAGACTTTCATTTACTAACTCCTTCAAAAGTATTATTTATGAGATTTTGCAACCTTGCCTCTGAATTTCTCTTAATACGTTTTAGAAGTCTCAGAAGTTTTTCTATATAACCCACTGTGTTTGCAATCCATCTTGGTCAAAGCCTTGTTGCAGTTTAAAAATTAGTACACTGTTGATCTGAAAAATGCTTCCAATTTCCAACAAAACACAACTTCAAAAAAAAATCGATGCTATATTATCCCTGTGCTCAGCAAGGATTTATGAAGAATAGAAAACAAACATAGCAAGAATAACTAGAGAGAATGAGAAAGAAAATACATTTATACAAGATCAAACTTTTTGGTAAATAAAAACTTCCAACTGAAAAGCTAACGATATTTTCATAAAAAGTTAAAAGTTAATAGACACATATTCTAAACTATTTATTTAAATCTCTAATTATACATGAATAGAAAGCCAACAGCCAAATCCTATATAAGGAAGTTTTATGCTTCGGGAAAAGAAAGTGATAATATAAAAAAAGAAAAATGCTCAGAAGCTTTTAATACTCCTTCAAAAATATTTCTATAGAATCATTTTAATAGTTTTTCTATTAGAAGATTATGATTTTATAAAGTTGAAATGAAGTTACTGGTTATATTGAGCTCTCTTAAATTATTTTCAATCCTTAAAGGGAGTCAAACTATAATTTTTCATAAAATTTCAGCTTTTTTTGTCCTTACAGTCTCTTCCCTAAAATGTGTAGTCCTACCCATTTCATGATCAACTTGAAATATGTTGTACTATACAGAATCACATTCTGATTTGAATTATGTGGCAGTTAATCACATGAAAAGCCAAATGTAGAATATAAATGACTGAATACAATAACTAAGAAAATGCTATGAAAGCTATGTTAATCAGTTTGATGAAAATATTTCAAATTGTATATAAAACCAGCACATTGTACTCCATGATTGCATCAAAGTACACCGCTATGATTTAATAAAAAAAAGAAAAGTCAAAAATTAATATCAACTCTACATATTTTGATTAACTTTTTCCTCCCTTGAATCAACAGATTTGAGAATTTGCTGATGTTATTTACAACAATACTAAACTGCCAGCAGGTAAATGATACTCAAAGCATAATTGAGAAGATTTGTATTCATTAACAAAAATAGCAAGTTCATCTAATGTGTGATTTTACACCTGGGAAAGTCATAGAAACACATGGATAGCAAAAGTTAAATGGTCTGCTGTTATACATGAAGAGAAATGGTAATTAGTGATACTATGAATGTTATTTCCTTGTTCTTTGCTAGTGACTCACTTTAATAAATCTTTGAGCACATGAGGTATTTTGCTAAGTATTACTTTTAACTAGGAAATGAAATGAAAGTAAATTACGATGTGATTGAAAAAGTACTATGAACCAAAGTACAAACAATTACCTGTGGAAATAGTATTGACATCAACAACATTTGATAATGCATATATATATGTATATAGATAGATAAATTCCAAATTCAACAATAAAGGGGACACAATTCTTGTCTTTGGGCATGTAGTTATGTTTTGACACAATCATAAAGCCATAAGGCAAATTTATGGTTATGGGTGGGAGACTAAGATCTGCACTAGGCCTGCTGGTGGATACATTCATATATGTGTATTTTGTGATCACACTCGTTAAATGGCCAAACATTTCCATCTTTGTCCATATTACTGTTTCACTGATGAGGTTAAAAGTCACTTTGGAAATGGCTTGGTATTAAGAGCATGGAAGTGAGATTTTAGTTATATTCATACCTCTATTTGTCCTAGTTACTCTCAAATCTATGATAGTACAGTAGAACTTCCGTAAGTTGTCTATCTTAGGGATTAGAACAAACTGGTCAACATATGGAGGTGGTCAACACAAGGAACTAGGCCTTCTGTGCATTGAATACATGTGGTGCATGTCTGGTCTAGGAAAATGAGGTCAACTGAAGGAGGTGGTCAACTGTGGATGTTCTACTTGTGTAGAATTTAAATTCTTGTGTCTAAATTTGTAAGCTGGAATAATTCTTGATACACTCTGTCATTTAATTTACTGCTATTAATAATATATCTTACTATTAATAATATAATTCTTGATACCCTCTGTCATTTAATTTGCTACTATTAATTAGAGTAGACACAAACAAAATATTTGGTATGTGCCAGACAGTTCTCTAAAAAATCCATGAGATAGACAGCACTGTTATTCTTCACTTTTACAGATATGGTCTGTTCTCTTCTTGGGTAAACCGTTTGTTCACCCTTAGTTTACCTAACTCATTCCTTCAACAAATACTTATTGATAACTAATTCTATGCTGGGCATTGCACTGGGCAGTGAGAGCAGAACAACAGATATACACGTTGTCTTCCATTACAGAAATGGCAAACTTCTTATTTTTTAAGGTTCTTTATAAAAATACATTTTCTTCTCCAACCTGATAATGTTTTGGACTTCACTGGCCTATAACAGTGTCAGGATAGTACCTCTTTTCCTGTTTCTTGCTAACAAAAGCAATGCATACATGCTGATAGAGTTAAAAAGAATAAGTTCTTTAAAAATAGTAATTTGCTTTTGTTTGCATTCTTACACGACTTCATGCCTAGAACACTTTGGCACTGATTACATATACACAGGCACAAAGATGAGAATTTGGAAGCACTAGGTTTCTAATTCTAGGCCTTTCTCTGTCCAATTCTGGCAGACTAATATGCACTAATAGTAAACACAGTGGGTTAATCAGAAAACCACTATCAAAGCTCTTGAGTAATATCTTCTCAGGACCTCTAGGATTCCCAAGGCTGGTGTTCATACTAAATTGTAGATTTTTAGGTTTGAATGAGGCATTGGATCCTTGTAATGCCCAAAGTAACTTACACTTCCCAAAATTTATAAAAACTGCTACCACATGGATTCCTTAAGGCCTCTTACTAATCACAGGACAGAAGGCAGCTTCCTCCCGCCCTTGTCCATAAGATAGTAGACTTATAGCATAGCCCCAGTTCTCTAAAGAAACTTTGTCAATATCTTTCCCTACCTTCTTGACTCTATCATATTCCAGAAATGAGCAGAGGGGTTCTAATGTCCTGGAATAGATTCTTCCTTTGTTCCTTTTGTAAAAGATGTAGGCAGTTCTCTGCCACCAGAGAGGCCATGACTGATTATTCTGGCAGAACACGCTAATTCCAATACAGCCTCTCTAGAAACCACCAGCACAACTCTTTGCAACCCCTTGTCTGTCTCACATACATTATATGTGCTATTTATTGTCTCATGGCATAGTTGAAACTAAGGCATAAATGTTCCATATTAAAATCTCACTATATGACAGTTTTAAATTAAAAGAAATAATATAAATTTTATTGTCTCATTCAGTGCATAGTTCTCACAAGTGGTTCAATGCTTTTTAAAATATTAAACTAGGGTAAATTATTTAGAAGTAATCGTCTGTAAATCAGACTTGGTTCTAGATCATCTATTTTATTTTGTATTTTCAATAAAAGAGAAATACCAGATGAATACAATTACTTTTAGTCCACTTAGTAGCAAATTTAAAAAGAGGAAATCTATTTACCAAAGAATCATAGACCTGTAAGAAACCTCAGCAATAATCTATGCCTTCTTGTTATAACATTGCTAAGTTAACACTATAGTAATTGCTGTTGGAGAGTTATCTGTGTTAGTTAATGTAACTGTAAGTTACATAGGAATGATATTTGAAGCAGTTAAATAGGAAAAAATAGTCTAAATAACATTTAATATTGTTAAAAAATATATAATTATGTCAAAATTTCACTAGAAATTTTCCTTAGTGTGAAATTAGTCTGAAAAACAGGGTTCTTTCTAAAATCCATAATCTCGTATTTATAGTATTGGAGGGAGACAATTTTGGACGTCAAAAGGTAAAAAGCTTCATATGCTGTATGTCACATTATGGTCCAGAGACGTCTGGGATGTTCCCCTATATCAGTGCAATGAAAGGTTTGAACAGTGACAATAATTGGGATAATACCCATAAATCTTATAAATTTATACAATTACTTTCAGTACTGTTCATGAAAAGTTTTAAAATCTTCAGTCTTCATATTTGCAGACTATCAATTATGTATGTGTACCATCTTGGAGCAAAATACAAAGCCAGCTGGTCAAAAATAATGATTGCATAGATACCAGTCTGGTTTCAGCGAAAATTGGGCACTAGAATGAGACTAGATGTGCAAGACATTTATTGAAAGAATTAGCTGTGCTGGATGAAGTGGGTAGGAGGGCGAGTAGGATGAGAAGTCCCAAGACCATGCTGCAAATCTAACACTTGTGACAGAGGAGAAGGAAGAATGGGCTGTGTAGGAAAAGCCTCAGACCCCACAGCATATTTTTGAGGAAATCTTGGTGAGTCTGATGGGGAATTCCCAGACCAATGGTGCTCTAAATTTAAAGAAATGCCATCGGACAATAATGGCATCATTGTAGCAGTGTACTGAACTTGGTCATGGCTACAAGTAGCGGTTGGAAAGAGTGGCTGGGTGGAAAAGCCACAGGGATCCCAAATGTAGCACTTAGAGAATACCAATCACCTTTGGCCCCTGCAGCAGGTTCTTATGAAAGGACATCTAAGTGGGCGCCTCCATGGTTTCCAGAGCTTGTAATGCCATTGCAGAGAGACACAGAAGGTCTTGGAGCCAGAGCCACAATCCTATACCAGCAGCCATACGATAATGTCCATTTTACAAAATAAAAATAAATAAATAAAACACAGACAAAAACAGTTCAAGAAATTTGCCCAATTTCCCACATCTAAGTGAGTGTCAAAACAGGGACAGGACAAAAATACACAACAAAGCTCAATCTAATCAAATGGCAAATTATCTTCAAGAATTATGAATATCCGTGACAGAATATGAAACATCTGGAACCCCTCTGATGGAGTTATCTGGAGGCAGATACTTACATTTCATAGAAACACCTTCTGTTACCATTATAGTAGCTGAAGAAATTCCTCAAAGAATGCAATGTATTTAAGTATAATGAAAACTAAATATTTTCTTATTAAAATTTATCTTGAGGAAGAAAAAGTAACATAATATTAGAAAGAATGCTGACTTATACAGTTTTCTTCTTTCTCGCCACAGTCCATAGTATCCCCCCATCACACACCAATTCTGTATCTCTTGAAATCCCAGGCTTCCACTGTTCCTTCTTTCGGCCCCATTCTTATTTGAATTATAAATGTCGCTTATCTACATCATTATATTGGAGGTGGTCAACACGAGTAACTAGGCCTTCTGTACATTGAATACATGAGGTACATGTCTGGTCTAGGAAAATGAGGTCTCTCAAATTAAAAAATAAAGTTTTCTGACAACTTCTAGTTAACACCCATCTTCTCAGCTCCCCATTTCAGTTATACTCCCAGAGAATTGTTTACACTCAACATTCTTCATTTACTCTCTTTCAGGTATTTCTCTTGAAACCCTTTGAAGTGAGGCTTTGATCCTCTGTTCTACAAAAACCACTCTACTTAAATGTTTTCTGGATTCACAACTTGAATAAAGACCACTACCACTGAGTGTTTTATCGTCTGGCAAAGGGAGACCTTCATTTACTATCAGGTGTGTGTTTAGGTAGTCTATTATAAAAATATATTTCTCAAAGAAATATTATTGATCGCAAAATTATGAAAGATAATAACTTGCATATATGGCATTGATATGCTGGATAACCAGATGGTGAATTAACTCACATACAAAACAAAACAGAAGTAAGATGTTGCATACCTGCTTGAAGACTGCAGATCTTGATTTTTATCATTCTTTTGAATATTAAACATTGCAATAATGCAAAAAATATTGTGCTATTAGCATTCATATACAAAGAGATACTTTATAGCTTTCGCATGTGTGAAAATGTTCAAAGTTCTTTTGTGAATTCTTACAAACTCACTGATAGCTCAAATTTAGGAGAAATTTAAAGGATGCATTTTTAAAATTGATACATTTGCTTTGGGAAATAGCATGACAATTCACAATTGGAGCAATATTGTATTTACTTGAGTGTTTGATACTTCTAATGTCACTTCTTAAAATGTCATCATATAGGCATAATTAAACAAAGAAAAGCAGAAATGACTAAAATTTTATTTCCAGAATATCTGAAATAGCACAAACTTTAAAGGGACATACATGTAAATGGACTAATTACCAGATGCACAGACAACAAACTAAATGTCCAACAAAAAGGGGGTGTTGGTATGATATGGTGATGTCCCTGGAGATACAGAAGAAATGTTCACAAAATGGTTTAAAAGCAGAAAAAATAAATAATGTATGACACATAATATAATTATAATACAGTGGAAAAATTATGAGCTTCCTTCTTCTCACAATATTCTTATTTTTGCTGGGCATCTATCCAGAAAAAAAAAAAAAAAACTTTTATTATAAGGACACTTGTACTAGGCTATTTATCACAGCCCAATTTACAATTGCTAAAGTGTGGAAACAGCCTAAATGTCCTTCAA